>OX030957.1:7092756-7102756 GCA_943735955.1 Piscicola geometra | reverse complement strand
TTCTATTTTTTGGGAAATTTTAAATTCTATTTTTTGGAGAATTTTCACAGTTTTTATTTTTTATCGAAAAAACCTTGCAGAGCATTTCAACTTGCCGTTGTAGAATGCGGTAACAAAATAGAAGATAAATATTACAATCGAGTTTAAATGTCGCAAATTCTATCCGCCTATGGGTATAAACTTTGAAAGAATAAAAACTGACAGAATATAAATTTCAATCACTGATCGAAATGCAATAATACTGGCAATGTAAAAGCTAAAATTATGTTAGAATAAAACCACACAAAAAACGGGGAAAATTAGAAAATTATTTTTTAAATAAAATAAAAATAGAAATAAAAGATGAAAAGGAACGAGTGGGTGAATAAAGCTGTCAACCTGCTGGTGGGAGTCGAGTTCGAAGATGGAAGAGCATTTGAAGTCGCAAAAGAGACACTTCTTCGCTGACCACAACATGCCCCCTGTGTGCATGCAAGGATGTATGCATGGATGTATGCATGGATGGAGGGATGCATGGATGGAGGGATGCATGAATGGAGGGATGGATGGATGCATGGGTGCATGAATGGATGCATGAATGGATGCATGAATGGATGCATGAATGGATGCATGAATGGATGCATGGAAGAATGCATGGAAGAATGCATGGAAGAATGCATGGATGGATGAATGGGCTGGGTGAATAGCTGGATAAACGTGTTAATGAATGCAGAGATAGAAGAATTAATGGATGCATAAGCAGACGGATGAATGAACGGTGAATAGAGGGGAATGCAAATCCGATATGATAAGGATTAGAACGATGATGATCCTCATTAGACATCCGTGCAACATATATATCTCTTAATATATATAACCATTCAGACCCTTTTTTGAAAATTAAAGAATAATTTTGTAATGAACTACTTATTAAAAATAATTCTAATTAAATTTTAAGTTTTTAAAAATGGAAACTAAAAGTGAATTCCTTTTCGAGGTCCTCATTGCCTCGAGGTGCTTTGATTCAAATGGAGGGTGGGAGGTTGATGGATGATGCTTTTGTGGAGATTTAAATAGCCGTGTGTGTGTGTGTGTGTGTGTGTGTGTGTGTGTGTGTGTGTGTGTGTGTGTGTGTGTGTGTGTGTGTGTGTGTGTGTGTGTGTGTGTGTGTGTGTGTGTGTGTGTGTGTGTGTGTGTGTGTGTGTGTGTGTGTGTGTGTGTGTGTGTGTGTGTGTGTGTGTGTGTGTGTGTGTGTGTGTGTGTGTGTGTGTGTGTGTGTGTGTGTGTGTGTGTGTGTGTGTGTGTGTGTGTGTGTGTGTGTGTGTGTGTGTGTGTGTGTGTGTGTGTGTGTGTGTGTGTGTGTGTGTGTGTGTGTGTGTGTGTGTGTGTGTGTGTGTGTGTGTGTGTGTGTGTGTGTGTGTGTGTGCGTTTGTGAGTTGTGGATGACGTAATCAATCAAAGGTAGCAATTACAGAGGTGACATTGGACTTTGAAATGCTTCTAAGGGCTTGCATTATGCATGCTGTTGCGGGGGGTGGTGATGATAGTAGTTGCGTGGGGTGGTGATGATAGTAGAAGTGCGGGAGGTGGTGATGATAGTAGTTGTGGGGGGTGGTGATGATACCAGTAGTGGTAGGTGGTGATGATAGTAATGGTGGGTGGTGATGGTATTAGTGGGGAGTGGTGATGGCGGTTAGTACTAATGATTTTTGAAGGGGTGGATAGCGGTGAAAATTATAGAAAAAAACGTATTTTTTAAACTAAAAATAAATAATAAAAATACTAAGAAAAATAAAAACAATCTCAGCAGTGGCGAAAAAACTTTCCAGAATTCTAAATACCACAAGGTTCGGTCATCGGAGTTTATTGAAGGTGCAGCCTGCCCCACAAGATCAGCCCGCTGTGCCATCAGAGACACCACATAGAAGGGAAAGGAGGAATGAAGGTTTGTTAAGAGGTTGAAGGAGGTTGAGTGAGAGAGGGGAAGGGAAGTTGAGGATGAGTGAATTGAAGTTAAAGGAAGTTGAGTGAGGGAGGGGAGGGAAGTTGAGGATGAGTGAATTGGAGTTGAAGGAGGTTGAGTGAGGGAGAGGAAGGGAAGTTGAGGATGAGTGAATTGGAGTTGAAGGAGGTTTAGTGAGGGAGGGGAGGGAAGTTGAGGATGAGTGAGTTGAAGTTAAAGGAGGTTTAGTGAAGGAGGGGAGGGAAGTTGAGGATGAGTGAATTGGAGTTGAAGGAGGTTTAGTGAGGGAGGGGAGGGAAGTTGAGGATGAGTGAATTGGAGTTAAAGAAGGTTTAGTGAAGGAGGGGAGGGAAGTTGAGGATGAGTGAATTGGAGTTGAAGGAGGTTTAGTGAGGGAGGGGAGGGAAGTTGAGGATGAGTGAATTGAAATTGAAGGAGGTTGAGTGAGAGAGGGGAGGGAAGTTGAGGATGAGTGAATTGAAATTGAAGGAGGTTGAGTGAGGGAGGGGAGGGAAGTTGAGGATGAGTGAATTGAAATTGAAGGAGGTTGAGTGAGAGAGGGGAGGGAAGTTGAGGATGAGTGAGTTGGAGTTGAAGGAGGTTGAGTGAGAGAGGGGAGGGAAGTTGAGGTTGGATTTACGTAGTGCTTAAGAGAAAGGGTGTAGCAGAGAAGCTGAAGTAAACAAGAGGAGTCCCCTGCGAGGCAGTACACGCACCCAGTCACTGCAACTTCTTATTATTGTTTTTTTCATTCTTTTTACGTTTTTTTTTTCACTTCAACTGTGTGGCTTAACATGTGAATAATGCATCTTAAACTTAACTCTTCTTTCCTCTTTCTCTCTTCTCCCTTCTTTTCCCTATCTTCCACTATTGCCTTAGTTCACAGTTAACTATAATTTCACATATATATATTATCATTATCATCCTCCGCATCATCATCATCATCATCATCATTATCATCATCATCATCATCATCATCATCATCATCATCATCATCATCATCATCATCATCATCATCATCATCATCATCATCATCATCATCATCATCATCATCATCATCATCATCATCATCATCATCATCATCATCATCATCATCACCCTTATTATTATCATCATCATTTTTATTATCCTTCTCCTCCTCTTCCTTCTCTTCCTCCCCCTTCTTCTCCTCTTCCTCCTCCTTTTCTTCCCCTCTTCCTCCTCCTCCTCCTCCTCCTCCTCCTCCTCCTCTTCCTCCTCCTCCTCCTCCTCCTCCTCCTCCTCCTCCTCTTCCTCCTCCTCTTCCTCCTCCTCCTCCTCCTCCTCCTCCTAATGCTCTTCTTGCGTCTTCTAGTGTGCATGCATGCACTGTCGATTGCATTACGCCAGCATGGAGTGTTCCCATGGGGGGAATTGCTGGCGCGCGCAATTTGAACGTTTAATAGCCTCTTTATTCTCCTTATTTGTGGTTGTGTATTTACCCATTTAAGTTGTTTTGTCGTTTTTATTCGGGTTAGAAGTTATTATCTCAGTATTATCGTATTCGAATTATTTAATAAAATATCATTTGTTATTATTATTATTATTATTTTATTATTAGTATCTTATTATTTTCATTAGTGATTTTTTTCCAAAAGTTACATTAAATTCGAGTACATGAACTAGCTCTGCTGTTCCCCGTCTTATTTGTCACATTTTGAAGAAATTAAGTTTTTCGAAAAATATTTATTATTATTATTAATTAATTTAAAAAATGAAATCTCTAAAACTATATGAGAAATAAATACGCTAGAATGCATTGCATATTTTGGAAAGAAAAAAATTCAACTTTGAATACGATCCCTCGGCCAGTGAAGCGCTACAAGTACCCCCTCCCACTGACTTCCAGTCGCTATTCTCAGAAACTTTATATATTTGTATTAATAATTATATTTGTGTTAATATTATTATTTGTATTAATATTATTATTTTTATTATATTTTCTGGTATTATTATATTTTCTGGTATTATTATATTTTCTGGTATTATTATATTTTCTGGTATTATTATATTTTCTGGTATTATTTTATTTTCTGGTATTATTATATTTTCTGGTATTATTATATTTTCTGGTATTATTATATTTTCTGGTATTATTATATTTTCTGGTATTATTATATTTTCTGGTATTATTATATTTTCTGGTATTATTATATTTTCTGGTATTATTATATTTTCTGGTATTATTATATTTTCTGGTATTATTATATTTTCTGGTATTATTATATTTTCTGGTATTATTATATTTTCTGGTATTATTATATTTTCTGGTATTATTATATTTTCTGGTATTATTATATTTTCTGGTATTATTATATTTTCTGGTATTATTATATTTTCTGGTATTATTATATTTTCTGGTATTATTATACTTTCTGGTATTATTATATTTTCTGGTATTATTATATTTTCTGGTATTATTATATTTTCTGGTATTATTATATTTTCTGGTATTATTATATTTTCTGGTATTATTATATTTTCTGGTATTATTATATTTTCTGGTATTATTATATTTTCTGGTATTATTATATTTTCTGGTATTATTATATTTTCTGGTATTATTATATTTTCTGGTATTATTATATTTTCTGGTATTATTATATTTTCTGGTATTATTATATTTTCTGGTATTATTATATTTTCTGGTATTATTATATTTTCTGGTATTATTATATTTTCTGGTATTATTATATTTTCTGGTATTATTATATTTTCTGGTATTATTATATTTTCTGGTATTATTATATTTTCTGGTATTATTATATTTTCTGGTATTATTATATTTTCTGGTATTATTATATTTTCTGGTATTATTATATTTTCTGGTATTATTATATTTTCTGGTATTATTATATTTTCTGGTATTATTATATTTTCTGGTATTATTATATTTTCTGGTATTATTATATTTTCTGGTATTATTATATTTTCTGGTATTATTATATTTTCTGGTATTATTATATTTTCTGGTATTATTATATTTTCTGGTTATATTATTATTTGTATAATTATCCTTAATATTTATTCTGTTGAATTTATGAAGATATATGCACGTTTTTATTCAATATTTTTCCTCCATTGGTGACACAGTGGTTAAAACGCACGTCTAAAAATACTGTGAGCGCGTGTTGAGGTTTGTGTTTGTGTTTGTGTGTGTGTGTGTGTGTGTGAGTGTGTGTGTGTTTGTGTGTGTGTGTGTGTGTGAGTGTGTGTGTGTGTGTGTGTGTGTGTGTGTGTGTGTGAGTGTGTGTGTGTGTGAGTGTGTGTGTGTGTGTGTGTGAGTGTGTGTGTGTGTGTGTGTGTGTGTGTGTGTGTGTGTGTATTCGCCTATCTATATATGTGTTTAAAACGTACGTGAGCACACACACACAGGCATGCACGTGTGGGAAGCTTTAATAATACGGCGAGTGGAGTCAAGGGGAGAGGGAAGGAGTGTCAGCAGGGTGCGTGAGCGGGTGCCTCTGCACTACACTACTATGCTCTACGCGCCAGAATCCAGAATCATCATCATCAGCACTAGCATTATGATCATCATCATCCGCACTAGCATCATCATCATCGTCATCATCATCAACACCATCATCATCATCATCATTTTTTTCGACGGTGTTATTTTTATATCTATTTTTAGCAAAAAATACCTGTGCTACATTTCAAATATGTACAAATGCATATAATGCTTAAAAAACTTATATATAAGTATTTATTTTTATAAAATCTATTAACAATTCTGCTATTTCCATTAGATTTAATGTTTCCATTATTTTCATTTTTTTCTTAATTCTTTTTACTTTATTTTTTATTCATTTTTATTCCTATTTACATATTATTTTGATTATTTTCATTCTTTTATTATTCCTCTCCTTCCATCATGCTCATATATATGGCGTGGAGGGGGGGGTGCATTAATTCGGACGCCTGACTGCGTTGCCAGTGCATCACTCTGTGGGAGGTGCCTACCCACTGCTCTCCCTTCACTCAATCCTTCCTACTACTACTACTACTACTACTACTACTACTACTACTACTACTACTACTACTACTACTACTACTACTACTACTACTACTACTACTACTACTACTACTACTACTACTACTACTACTACTACTACTACTACTACTACTACTACTACTACTACTACTACTACTACTACTACTACTACTACTACTACTACTACTACTACTACTACTACTACTACTACTACTACTACTACTACTACTACTACTACTACTACTAATACTTCTACTACTACTACTACTACTACTACTACTACTAATACTACTACTAATACTAATACTACTACTACTACTACTACTTCTACTACTACTACTACTACTACTACTACTACTACCACTACTACTACTACTACTACTACTACTACTACTACTACTAATACTAATACTACTACTACTACTACTACTACTTCTACTACTACTACTACTACTACTACTACTACTACTACTACTACTACTACTACTACTACTACTACTACTACTACTACTACTACTACTACTACTACTACTACTACTACTACTACTACTACTACTACTACTACTACTACTACTACTACTACTACTACTACTACTACTATTATTTATTTTTTTCTAGAATCTTTTAATAATGCCATTTGATGAAATTAAATAAATATATTATTGTTTTTTTCTTCTCATAGCATCATTGTTCTTTATCGATCAAGCTTTTTTTACAATTGTTTTCACTGCGTTTCTTCTTTCAAACAACTCTTCGTTCTATTTTTTCATCTAAACTCCTAATCCATCATTCCTTCATTTATCCATCCGACCATCCACCCATTTATCCATCCATCCATCCATCCATCCATCCATCCATCCATCCATCCATCCATCCATCCATCCATCCATCCATCCATCCATCCATCCATCCATCCATCCATCCATCCATCCATCCATCCATCCATCCATCCATCCATCCATCCATCCATCCATCCATCCATCCATCCATCCATCCATCCATCCATCCATCCATCCATCCATCCATCCATCCATCCATCCATCCGACCATCCATCCATCCATCCATCCATCCATCCATCCATCCATCCATCCATCCATCCATCCATCCATCCATCCATCCATCCATCCATCCATCCATCCATTATCTATTTATTTTGTTGTTATTCTTGTTATTCTTGTTGCTATCCCGAAACACCGGTTTGTGTTACAAAGTGCATTCCACTGCTGGCAGGATGCCAAGTGCTTCTACCCAGGAGCGGCGATCAGCTGCAAATTCTGGGGGAGTTCTACCCAGAATGGTAGGTAATCTTGGGTGCTGGGGTCACTACCAATAAGGTGGACCCTCACTACCAATAAATGGGAGGGATCCGGACCCCTGGACCCTCCTAGGATCACCCCTCATGCCTCCTACCCAGGGTTGCCAAACTTTATTGTTCTTAATTTTATTATAATTATAACAATTATTATTATTTTCTTTTTGTTTCCCAAGTGTTAGTAATTGTTGTCTTTATTCTAGGTACACTTCAAGTCTTTAAGAAACCCAATTGAGAACTCAAAAGTAGAAAATGTCGCAATAAACAAAGAGGAAAATACAATTAAAAAAGCATTTCACTCGCAGTCAAGCTGGACACTTCGCCAACGTAGATTTTGATTTTAAATTTGAATATGCAAATATTTTATCATTGAATTGGCTTAGCTCTGACTGCATTCCCACTTCCACACCCAGCCTCCCACCCCTCCAAACTCCCTCTAGTGCACTACCCACTTCCCCCTCGACCCACCTGTGGTGCATCCATACTTGCGGTGTTCGACGAAGAGGAAGAGCGAGGAGAAGGAGGAGTCACAGAGCTGACAGAAGAACTCGTCGGCAGAGGGAGAACTCGACTGGGCTGCCCTCTCCCGAACCCCCTGGAAGCCTCCCCCCTCCACCACGCCAGGGTTGAACCACAACTTGTCCCCACTCGTGTGTTGTGGTTGTTGCTGCTGCTGCAGTAGGTGTTGTTGTTGGTGGTGTTGCTGGTGGTGGGGGTAGTGTTGTGTTGTTTGTTTACTTTCTGCATCGTACCATTGAGCTTTAACTTTTTTGTTGCTCATTTTTTGTGTTTTTATGAAGTTGTTTTTGTTGTTGTTGTTGTTTTTGTTATTATTGTTGTTTTTGATGGTTTCGTTTTTTGAAGAGTCAATGTAGCTAGGAAACTTTGAAAAAGAGTCAATGTTGTTAACTTTATGATTGTTGTTGTTGTTGTTGTTAGTTTTATTGTTTTTATTATTTTGATTTTCGTTATTTTCTATTGCGGGGGCGTTCTTTCCATCAAATGCATCACTTCTCCCCTTCGATACGTCGTCGCCTTCGTCACTCGTCTGATTATTATTATCATTATTATTATTATTATTGTTTACATTGTTATTATGAATGTTATTGTTATTTACATTATTATTATTTTTAGTATTGTTATTGTTATTGTTTTTGTTGTTAGTTATGTTATTTTTAATGTTGTTGTTGTTTTTGTTACTAATTTTTTCAATTGTAAAATTGTTGTTATTAACATTTCCTTGCACTTTGTCATTGAGAGCTCCTTCCTTATCACCTCCTTTACCACTTGCTCCCTCCTTCCCGCCATATTCTCTCTCGCTCATCATCTCTCCATCTTTGCTCTCCTCCACTTTTTTACTCTCTTTTTCTTCCTCCCTTCCTTCCTTTCCTCCTGCAGACACCTCCACACACTCCACAGCAGGTGGATCCACGTGATGGTTGTCTTCTTCGTCACCTCCCCCCTTCCTCATTACCCATGCCTCTTTTCCAGATGTAATACTGTTATTATCCTTATTGTTGTTGTTATTATGATTGGTATTATTATTATTATTGTTGTTGTTGTTGTTGTTATTTTTATTTTTACTATGGTTTATATTTCTATTATTATCATTGCTTGTATCGACTGTTCCAACTACATTCTGGGCATCATCGTCATCATCTTCATCGTCATCATCAACATCATCATCATCATCATCATCAACATCTGCATACTCTTCATCTTCTTCCTTCCTCCCTTCAGCATCTTCAACTCCTCCTCTTCTTCCTTCCTTCTCTCGATCTCGTGTTATTCCTTATGGAGTGCAATCTCTATTCAACGATTCGTAATGTGTTCTCGGTTGGAGCCTAGCCTCTACTTTACAATCTTCCCTTCAAGGCAACTTGCTCAGTTAAATCAGATGACTATTCATTGATAATCAAACTGTTAATCATGCTTCAGATAGTTGTGCATTGTAACTTGTGCATTGTAACTTGTGCATTGTAACTTGTGCATTGTAACTTGTGCATTGTAACTTGTGCATTGTAACTTGTGCATTGTAACTTGTGCATTGTAACTTGTGCATTGTAACTTGTGCATTGTAATCCGCTACAATCTAAAGCTACCAACAAAACTTTCAATGCTCTAACCCTTCATGACACCTTTTTTTTTCTCACTTTCTAGTATATATACTTTTTAATATTTTATATAACGAAACGAAACGAAACGAAACGAAACGATTATATATATATATATATATATATATATACATTATATCTCATGTTATAAATATTCAATATCATATATATCTCATACCATATATATCTAGAATCATATATATCTCATATCATATATATCTCATATCATATATATCTCATATCATATATATCTCATATAATATATATCTCATATAATATATATCTCATATAATATATATCTCATATAATATATATCTCATATAATATATATCTCATATAATATATATCTCATATAATATATATCTCATATAATATATATCTCATATAATATATATCTCATATAATATATATCTCATATAATATATATCTCATATAATATATATCGCATATCATATATCTCACATTTATATCTCATAACATATAAATCTCATATAAATATATATATATATACATATATATATAAGATTCTTGATAAAGTACGAACATATGAGCACACACACTCACTCACCACTCAGGTCCACCTCCCGCCTCTCCTCAACGCCATCATCATCATCATCAT
>OX030957.1:7077756-7087756 GCA_943735955.1 Piscicola geometra | reverse complement strand
AAGAAGTCTCAAATGTCGTAACCCTTGCACACTCTTCTCAACTTCTCCTTTTTCTTGTGATGCTTTTTTGTGGCTTTCAGATCGAGTTCCAGTTGGTTTTGTGCCGACGACACAACGTTCCTGATGACTGGAGGGGCAATTCTTTTCTGAGAAACCTGTCGTGGCAATATTTAAGCTTTTAGTTTTACGAAAAAAATTAAGAAATAACACAATTTATATTACGAAAAAAATTAAGAAATAACACAATTTATACAAATGGCATAGCAACATTAAAGTAATAATTAGTTTCTACCTGGTTCTCCACAGGCAGCTTTCTGATCTTGGACACAAGAACAGCAGGCCTCGATGCATACTCCTCCTCACTGACGCCTGGAGGGGGGTAGCAGTAGCACAACTTGCCACTCACGTAGTCCTTCAAGATGACGCGGGCAGCCCTCGAGAAGTCAGGCACTCCCTTGTGTGACATGAAGCCACGAACCCTGGCATACGCTCCAAGCAGTTCGTGAGCATGCATGCTGTCGGAAGGTTGGGGTGAGTCGAGGGAGTCGAAGGACGGCAGCATGATGCCGTACATCTGCTCGAGCAGCTGAGGAGGGATGTTGTTGCAGACGATGGCGGCTGGTTGGACATACTCCCTCATCTGGTCGACTGGCAGGATGCCATTTGTTACCATCTCTGCCTTTGTCGCCACAAAGTTGGGCATCACAAGACCTGGACAGTCGCACAAGAGAAGGTGTTGGTTAATGTAGAAGGTTTGGAAGTGTTTGGTTTTGCCCGGAGTGGCGGAGACTGGTGCCTGGTAGTGTTTGTGCACCTCAGGGGGGGTTTCCTTGCAGAAGAGAAGGGCATTGATGGTGGAACTCTTTCCGACATTTGGGTACCCAATCAGGCCAACAGTCACCAACTCATCCTCCTGCTTCTTATCCAGACCAATGTCACAAAAAGCAGTCAGCAATTGAGGTGCTGTAAGGATCTTTATTTCATCATCTTCATTGGTTTCTTCTGCATCATCCCCTTCCTCATTCTTTATTGTATGCTTCTCATTATCACCTTTACTGCCACCTTTCACTCTCTCAATCTCCTTGATTGCAGAAAAGAAGAGCACCTTGACACTGAGATCTCTGAAGTACTCTAGCCATGTCCTCCTCTGAGTCGCCGTTAAGAAGTCAGCTTTGTTCACCAGCAACACATTCGCCTTTCTGCCACCTCCAACACTCCTAACATAATCTTCAAGGTCTTCACAACGGAACAGCAAGGGATTTCTCGCGTCGACGATCTGAGCCACTACATCGCTCTTCTCGATCACGCGCCACAACTGCCTCCAGAACTCGAGGTTCTTCTCGTAGGGAGTGATGACGATGCCCTCGATCTCGGTCACCATGGCGAGTGAGTGTCTCCACTCGACGAAGGATTTGTTTTCGTTCTCGGTCAGCTCCTCTGCTGTCGTCTCCTCGTCCCATGCAGGCCTCCTGGGAATCCTCAGCTTGGCCTTGTGCAAGTTTTGCACCTCCAAGTTCCTCACCACCTCTTCCCTGGATGGACACATGTCGTCAATCGTCAGAATCTTCAATTTCTCGGCAGGAAAGTCTGTGTTCGTCAGTTCATGTTCGTTCAGAAACTCGTCAATGGTGTTTTCTTCAGTGGTGGATGCCAAACTTTTGGCGTTTTTAATTTTTTGGGCGTTCGCATTGCTGAACCTTGTCTTTATCAGAGCCCTTCCCAAGGAATCTTGTTTGGGCATGATTGAAGAAGAAGTGGATGATAATATAGTAAATACCTATTTATGATTCTAATTTTTATCTATTATAAATACAATGTAAAAGTTTTATTGTTTATTTAACTTTTTTCCAATTATGTTTTTATTTTTAAATACAACTAGTATTAATCACAATATAACTTCGAAGTAGCTTTTAAATAAATGATTGATCATTAAAAATTATTATAAAATAATAAACTTATGTTCTAAAATTTTTAACACTTTTAAATATTGTTTTAAACTTTTTTATCTTTGAAACAGTTTCATGTCAATGCTGTTTTTAAAAGACACGTCGGATAAATAAAGAAATAAAAAAGAGTTACAAGGGTTACATCATTTACATCTCCATCAAAATAAAATAAAACAAAATGGCAAAAAACACATTCAAAGTAGTTATTAAATCCATAAACCAACTTTTTCCGGAAGAAACAATTGAATGTGAAAAGAATTGGAACTTCAAACAACTCAAATCCTACCTTGCAACCAAAATGTCTGATGAAGTAAGTCTTTTTTACTATAAGCCCGATTGCAATGGCTGAAACTCCATTAAAAACCATTTTAATTTTTTAGTAAATCATTTGACAAATATTTATTTCAAAATTATATTTTAATTTATATCTGTCAAATATAACTAAAAAAATAATGTTGATCTAACATTTTTGTATAATATTAAATGCAATATTTTAATAAATATTATTTCAAATTTTCTTTCTCAAATAATAAATCTTCAAAATTGCAGTCATTCATCGAGAACAGACTGATCTTCTCGCAAAGGCTCATCAGGGACGAGGAACTTCTGAAGAATGTCTTTGCCCAGGTGAGCATGTTTTTTTTCTCAATATTTACAAGCTAATCTCAATGTTCAACTGTGTCTTAATCATAACTACAACTCGACATTAATCTTACTATTCATTAGTTTTTGTATATTTAATTTATTTTTTTTTCTTCAAAAGTATTCAGAAGCAGCTGCACCAGTGCTCTACATCATCCCTCCTCCTCCACCTCCATACACCAACGAGTCCTCGAACACACTTCGCAAGAGAAACCTCAACGAAGCAACCACCCCCACACAACCTCCCCTTCCACAATCAACTTTTTCTCCACCGGAAAACTACACCAACATGTACTCCTACCACCCATCCAACTTTCACTCACAATTTCAAAATGCCTCCACCAACCCTGTCCACCAGCACCCCCAATACGCCACCCTGATGCAAACATATCCTTTCTTACAAAAGTACAAGTTCATTTTCAAATAAAAAAAGTTATTAAATCACTGCATTTCAATGAATAAAAAATCTATCATTTATTATTATTATTAATAATATTATTTTTATTAATTATTATGATCAACTCCACCATTGCAGTCCCAACTTTCAAGGCGTTTTCCCCAATCACTTTAATCTTGGTCTGGCTAATGGCACGAGTGGTCTTAGTAGTAGTAGTGGGGTTGGTGGTAGTAGTAGTAGTATTGATGCTGGGGGGGTGACCGGTGGATTGGGAGGGGGAGGGGGTGTTGGAGGGGGGTACACAGTGGAGCAGGTGAGCTGGATGCAACAGATCTACTACCAGTACTTCACTCAATACATGCACCTGTTAGTCATGATGATGATGGTGATGATAATGATTTGAAATACTGAATCGTGTCATTACTTTTCAATATGATATCATAAAGTGTTTTCCACATCTTTTTGTATTCTATTCTCCTTCTCGTTACAAATGCATGCATTCTAACAAATCCTTCACAGCTACCAAAACCCAGGAGAGCAGAACCACCACCACCACAACTTCTTGAACGCAGCTTTTGCAGCTCCGCCATCTACGTCACCGTTTCAGCCACCACAACAACATCAGCAACAACCACCACAACAACATCAACAGCAACAACCACTCCCACAACCAGCTCCTGAACCACAACAGGTAAATAGTAAAATGTATCTATTACTCTCTTGTTAACTCATCACACTCAAGTATGGCAATAGCTTCCTCACACCACATACTACCAACTTCACCCTGCCAGCCACGCACAATTTTCACCAAAACACCACCAACCACTTCACCCACACTCACCCACGCACGCACTGACACACAGGCAGGGTTGAACGGGGGCGGAGGGGGCGGGGCCTTCTTGATGGAGGAGGAGGATGATGGACGGAGGAGGGACTGGCTCGACTGGTCATACGCCTCTCTGCGCTTCTTCATGCTCATGAGCATTCTCTACTTCTACTCGACGCCCGTCAGATTTGTCTTCTTCGTCGCCTTCTCCGTCATCATCCTCGTGTCAGTCGGGGCGGGGGGGGGAGGGAAGGATGTGGTTGTGGGGGTTATGGGTGTGTGGAAAGAAGGGGCTTGTTGGTTGCAGTTGTGGGAGAGGGATGATGTGGTTGTGGGAGAGGGATGATGTGGTTGTGGGAGAGGGATGATGTAGTTGTGGGAGAGGGATGATGTAGTTGTGGGAGAGGGATGATGTGATTGTGGGAGAGGGATGATGCAGTTGTGGGAGAGGGATGATGTGGTTGTGGGAGAGGGATGATGTGGTTGTGGGAGAGGGACGATGTGGTTGTGGGAGAGGGACGATGTGGTTGTGGGAGAGGGATGATGTGGTTGTGGGAGAGGGATGATGTAGTTGTGGGAGAGGGATGATGTAGTTGTGGGAGAGGGATGATGTGGTTGTGGGAGAGGGATGATGTGGTTGTGGGAGAGGGACGATGTGGTTGTGGGAGAGGGATGATGTGGTTGTGGGAGAGGGACGATGTGGTTGTGGGAGAGGGACGATGTGGTTGTGGGATTGGAAAAGGGCGAATACATGCGATAGTCATACCCAAAGAGGCCCTGCCACGACCTTCACCTTCATCTCTTTCTCCTCTTTCTAGCTTCCAAATGGGCTGGCTTCAAAGACTCCTAGGCCCTCCTCCACAACGACCAGCACCACCACAACAACAACAGCCACCAGCAGCAGCAGAACAACCCGAACAACCACTACCACCACGGCCACAACCTGAAAATGTAAGCATAGTAACAATGATGCAATGTGAATTCAATAAAAGGCAAGATGGCGATGCCTTGAGGATTGTTTGCATGTGTCTTACTGATTCTTTTATTATTATTTATTTATTTATTACTATTTATTAATTATTACTATTTATTTATTTATTACTTTATTTATTATTATTACTAATCACTGTATCACTGATAAACTACACAGTCCCAGCCAGTTGCACCGCCACTTGACGCACAACAACAACAACCAGACGAACAACAACAACAACAACCAGATGATCAACAACAACAACAACCAGATGATCAACAACAACAACCACCACAGCAACAACGGAGTCCCTTCTCGATCATCTGTTCCTTCATCATCGGCTTCTTCACCTCACTCGCGCCCCAGATCCCCCCTCCAATCAACAACAACTAGGTCACTTGAACACACACACATACACATACACATACACACACACACACATACACACACACACACACACACACACACACACACACACAAATACCTCTAAAAGGCTTTGATAACACACATGCATACAAAAACACACACACACACACAAAAATACCTCTAAAAGGCTTTGATAACACACATGCATAAAAAAAACACACACACACACACAAATACCTCTAAAAGGCTTTGATAACACACATGCATACAAAAACACACACACACACAACATACAAAAATTCTCTTAAGGCGCACAATATATAGCGTGATAACTCAAAATAAGCCTCCAAGTTGACCTTTCGATACTTCAAATTGATCGCTTACGACGGGTTCCAGCTACATAACATCAACTCATCGATCGGCCACTAAGCGCACTACACAGTGTGTATATTTTCGATTGTTCTACTCGCCATCAACATTATAATTGACTCACAATCGATCCGAGAGCTTGAATTCTCGTATTGAGTTTTCATTTCCGACAATGGTTGAGAAACCCTCGTTGTAGCAGTTCTACTTCCTTGGTGCAGCAATACTTTATTGCTTTCATCAGCGCTTGCCTAACTTCTTATTGCGAGAGAGAGAAAGAGGCGTGTGTGTGACAATCTCTTATATGCTAGGTAGTATGTTTGCTTGATTCTTCTGCGGTGGCGAATTCAGCAGCAGAAGTAAAATTGACGAGGAATTCACAGAAGAAAAAACAATAACTCAAACCTCAACCCTAACCCTCACTTTCATTTGACCCTAACACAAGTAGCCTGCCAACAGTTAAGTGATGCACATGTACATACGTTTTCAGCTACATATTTGAATATATTTACTTTAATGGTAGTCATGATGATGGTGGTGGTGATGATATATATGATGATGATATCGATGATGGTCACTCAGTGGACAGTTAAGTAACCTAGCAAGTATTCAGTAGTTAAAAGGCTGCTAGGGTTCCACTAAAATTGTGTGTGTGGTTGTATGTGTGGTTGTATGTGTGGTTGTATGTGTGGTTGTATGTGGGGTTGTATGTGTGGTTGTATGTTTGGTTGTATGTGTGGGTGTATGTGTTGTTGTATGTGGGGTTGTATGTTTGGTTGTATGTTTGGTTGTATGTGGGGTTGTATGTTTGGTTGTATGCGTGGGTGTATGCGTGGTTGTATGTCGCTTTGTGAGGGTGGTTGGTTGCATGTGCGCTTAGTAGACGTGCCTAATTGTTGAGGATTCATCAGAAATGCTTAATTGCCGCCTCTAATTATTCTCTCCCTTCACGAATTGCCATTTTAATCATATTCGACTTACAACTTATTGCCTGTGACACCTTAATACTTAAGTTAAAATTGTATAATATGTTTGCTGATATGCAAATTCGAATTGTATTTAATTGAATGAAATGATTTCAAAAAGGCTCTTTAATTGACTTGTGAGTTGTAATGCAAGTATAGATGTGTTGAGTAGTCAATACAAGAGATGAAAGACAATTACAAACAAATGGCTACGTAGACAAAAAACGTTTTTAAGGCGTAAATTAGATTTATAAAATAAAAATAAGGTTAAGTTTATGGTTAGGGTTAAGATAATGATTAATTTAGTTTCCATACTAAATACCATTGTTATATTTATTATATGCAAATTAAATTTAAATAAAAAGCTCTTTTCGTTATATAATGTGAAAAATCACGATAAATAACATTTATCTTTTAGAACACTTCCCATGACCACATACGGTCTTCACACGTTAAAATGAGATGAAAAGTTGCTTAAGGTGGCGTGATCCTGAGTAAGTGTCAGGACCACTCGTGTGACGTCATATCGCCAGGTCTTCGTAGATTTCATCGCACGGGCCTGCTTCGAATACACTATCCTTTTCCTGGTGCTTGCCTCTCATATTCCTCTTCATATTCCTCCTCATCATCTCCTCTTCTTCTTCTTCCTCCTCCTCCTTTATCCTATCGATATCTTCGCATGAGTCGTTTTTAAACTCTGGAATTTCGTAGCTTTCTTGACACTCCTCCTCCTCCTCCTCCTTCTCTTCCTCCTCCTCTTCACTCAAGTCTTGCAGGTCGACACCAGGGGGCCTGGCTGGTTTGCGGGGGGCTCTGGTGCTCACCCTTGGCAGCTCGAGTTTTCTGTACAGCCTGCCGTCGCTGCCGGTGAAGAAGGGTGGTCTGGAGGAGCTGTTCTTGGGCACGCCTGCTCTGCTGGGAAGGGTGTTGCTCCTGCTTTCGAAGGTTCTTTTGGCGTTCTGAGTGCTTGTGTTGGGGCAGGTGGTTGCTTCGGTTTCTGGACAGGCATTGTTCTCGTATAAGGTTTCGTTGTTGCAGTACTTCATGTACGGGTCGTCGTTGTTGTCCTTGCAAGCGGCATCTGAAGCGCTGAAGCTGCCAATGCTCACCATCTTACGAAAGTTTTTCCACGATTGCTTCCTGGGAGACTTGGTGGCCTCTTCCACTGGCCTCTCCTGCTTGTCAGTCCGCTGTTTGTGGATCGACCCATGCAGCACTGAAGAGCGCACGTAGAGTCTTTCTTCCCCGCTGTCGTGCCTGCTGCTCTTGAGGCTCCTCATCTCCTTGATCTTGTCCACAACGAGACTCGGCGACTGAGCAGCGGTCATAGACGTGTTGGGAGACTTGGAAGAGCTGGGAGAGTTGCCTTCTTCGACGCTTGAAGATGCTGCATCTTTGGGACACATCTCAGAGATGGGAGACGCTTCGACATCAGAAAGCTTTGAATCTTGTTTCCCACATGAGCCATTTTCTGATGTTCTACACTTAACTTCCCCATTGCCACTCACAACGTTCCCGTTTTCTACTGACCTACTTTTAACTTCCCCACTCACAGCGTCATCCTTTTCTACTTCCGATACAGCTTTGCCAGCGTTGGAGGCTGGGAGGGGCTGCTTGAGGTTTGGTTTCTTGGCAGTGACTGGAGGCGGCTTCGAGAAGGTTGGTTTGGCGGCAGGCAGTGGTTTCCTTGACGACGGGGTTTTGCAAGCAGGTGGAGGTGCTGTTGGATGTGTTGGAGGTGGTGTTGTCGTTTTGATGGAGGTTGCCAGCATGACTTTGCAGACCCTCAGATTGAAAATGAATTCAAGTCCAAGAAAGCACAAATGGTTTTTTATTAATTTTTTCAAATATTTTGAAACATTAATTTAGAACTCGGAAATAATTCAACGTAAAAACTTGTTTCGTTGTCAGTTTATTAACCGGAATTGTACCATCAGCACGATCAGGTTGTCAAAGGATTAACAAAGCAAATAAATGAAACGTTTACAACTTTCATAAAATAAAACTTATAGACATTCTCATCAAGAGATGGATCGCATAAGGCACACAGCCACTGATGAAGATGATGAAGAGAAGGAGGATGATGATGATGAGGAGGAGGAAGAGAAAGAAGAGTTGTTGAAGACTTCATGCGAAAGCAATTATGTGTGCTTATCATGCTCACGAGTGCTGTCAAGTACAATAAAGATTTTAAAATAAATGAGATATGATAATAGAATAATAAATAATAGATTTTTATGATAATTAATAGTTGATGTTAATTGTGGTGTCGTGGTGTTTCCTCAGTGTAGGGCAATTAGAGAGACGAATTGATTATGAGAAGATCATGAAGTCACGCCTCAAGCTGACGAAACAGCCTTTCTAAATGGTTAATTACAGATTTGTCGCAATGATATGACCGTCGGTGTAAGCAAAGAACTGGACTACTAAGTTTACATGATTTGTTGACTCATCATTATTTATCAACACATAAATATTCATTAAGACATGATTACTCATTAAGACATGATTATTTATCAACACATAAATATTCATTAAGACATGATTACTCATTAAGACATGATTATTTATTAAGACATGATTATTCATTAAGACATGATTATTCATTAAGACATGATTATTCATTAAGACATGATTATTCATTAAGACATAAATATTCATTAAGACATGATTATTCATTAAGATATGATTATTCAAAAATTCAAAATGCAACTATTGCCAACGGAAGATATTTAAATGATAATTTAATTTGTACAGAAGGCGAATTGAAGTGATGATTATGTTACGAAATGATGATGATGATGATGTTAAGAAATGATAATGATGATGATGATGATGATAACGATGATGCATAAATAAATAAGTAAAAAGATAAGATGGGAGCTTTGGAAATAATAGTGAAAATAATAAATGAAAAAAATCTAAAAAACAACAACATCAAATACAGCAACAGCATCAAATACAGCAACAGCATCAAATACAGCAACAACATCAAATACAGCAACAACTATAAATACAACAGCAGCATCAAATACAACAACAATGAATACAACAGCAACAATAAATACAACAGCAACAAATACAACAACAACAACCACAACAACATCAGACGGCATCCTTGTAAAGGTTGGCGATGTGTTTGGCGATGGTGTTGAGTTGGATGTTGCTGGTGCCCTCGTAGATGGTGCCTGTAAGGAGAGGAGGAGGAGGAGGAGGAGGAGGAGGAGGAGGAGGAGGAGGAGGAGGAGGAGGAGGAGGAGGAGGAGGAGGAGGAGGAGGAGGAGGAGGAGGAGGAGGAGGAGGAGAAGAAGATGATAAAAAGGATGAAAAAGAAGATAATGATGATGATGATGAAAAGGGGTATGAAGAGAAAAAGGATGAAGAAATTGCGGAAGGTGATGATGACAGTGGTGAACATGTGATGGGAGAGGTGCACTGAATACAACGTCTGATACAGTCTGCACACAACAGACAGACAGACAGACAGACAGATAGACAGAAAGACAGACAGACAGACAG
>OX030957.1:7025256-7075256 GCA_943735955.1 Piscicola geometra | reverse complement strand
AGATTGCTTGTTCAATTGAAAGAAATGTTCTGATGTATGGAAATATTTGCAGTTTTTGGAATAATTTACATAGTTCTGAATTATATGTTGCAGTAACCGCTTAAAGTGATGGAGTTATATTTATATAGCATTGATTAGTAAAGTTCAGATCTGAAACGAGAGTGACATGGAGAATTGTTTGATGGTTAGATGAGAAGTGAAAGTTTAGAGTAGTAACTGCGTGAAGAGGTTGTTCATGAGGGTGTTCTGCAGGTCCACATACAAGCTCACTCCCATGTCCACCTTGCATTTAAATTAAATTTCAAAGTATTTAATTAATTAGTATTTAACTAGTTTTAATTGAGAAATGTAAAAAAATTAACCAGTTATAAATAGGAGATATTCATTTAGAAGTATTAAAAAGTTAAAATAGCTCACTTTGGCCAACTCTTCAATGGCTAAGAGCGTTGAAAAGAAGGAATAATTCAAACCACCGTACTTTTCTTCCACTTCCAAGCTCATCAACTAGAAATAAGAACAAATAATTAATTTAAATATTGATACTATTGTATAAATTTTTTATATATAATAAAATCGTTTTTTGTAAAGAAATAAAAATTTCAAAATTTAGGAGAAATTTTAGAGCCCTCACGCCATTGTCGAAGAGCTCCTTGATGAGGGTCTCAGGCACTCCAGTCTCTTCCATTGATCGCACCAGAGGAGCCACCCTTGTCTTCGCCAGCAATGCCACTGGGTCATTGAAAAATTGGTATTTAAGAATCAAAGTAAGATAAAGTTTTAAATGTTAATTAAAACACATATAGAATATTATTGATCTGCCATAATAACAATAAAGTAAAGAAAAGATGATATGACATCATGGAATTGTAATGATTCCATACTGATCATGTTATTTATAACACTTTACCAGATTCTTTGAGTTGTATTTCATCCTCTGACAAAAAGTAGGGAGACTTGCTGTTTTTTCCTTCTGAATGCATTGAGACAGTTCTTGAAAAAGATCTACTATTTATCAATCTTAATGGAATAAACCGAGATGCAATATATTTAGTAGCCATTCTAAGTCTGAAAAATTTATTTATTAAAGTGTATAAGTAGTGGAAGATCTAAATTTTAAAAGTGAATCTTATCTTACTAAATTTTTTAACGTCCAATTATTTTTTCTTAAACCATTTCAAGTTTGAATATATTGCAAAATTAAATACATAAGCTTATTGAAAATAATTCAGAATACTGAAAAACTTCAATGAATCATGTTTGAAGTATTTATTAGCGAAATCATCAACTCAGTTGCTGAAAAGTTTACTTATTTTTTGGGCTAGTGAGCGAGACAGTTTGATGTATTTATTTACAGATATGAGTGCAGTGTGTATGTACAAAATAGTAATCAAGAAAGTTAAAAGAATAATAAATACAACGTCTCTGAAAATTCCAAGAAGGGCATAAGAATAAACTGCTGAGCCAACATACAATGGATAGTGACGGAGTTCTAAAATAAAGTAATTACAAAGTGATCGAGAGATAGGCGGAGATACGAGTGGAAGAGTGAATGAGAGAGTGCACACACAGAATGTGCACACAAAGAAGTGTACACAAATGAGTAAGAAAGATGAAGGAAATAGTGGATTGACTGCTAAGAGGATGAATCTGAAGAGCCTAAATTCATAAGAATGCAATTAAAAGCAATAATCTTGCACTAATGGAGAGAATGATGATGATGATGATGATGATTAGAGAAGAATAAGAGCAATAAATGATGCGCTAATCGAATTGCTAGCGAAGACAGGTCCTGAATGGCGGGAAGGTGATGATAACGATTCCAATTAGAAAGTAACTCCAAATGTAAGATAAAAGTGCTCAAATTCCTAAATATACACAAGATTGTATAACTGTATATGAATATGTATAGATATGTGTGTGTGTGTGTTTGTTTTTATGTATAGGTATGAATGTGTGTATGTGTATAGGTATGTGTTTTGTGTGTGTGTTTATGCGTGAATTAATAGAAAAGTCCAAGATTGACGGCTACATCACACCAAGCTGTAGATAAAGCGTAGAACCGTGACTAAATGTAAGTTAAAAACAATTAGTTTAATTAATTAAGATAATTTTAAAAATAATATTTTGATTAATAATTATTGAGAATGATAATTTTTTTAAAATAACTAGAATAAAATAATAAAAGAAAGCCGAGTGCTACTTAAGCCATGAGAATGAGGAGTTGACTCTCACTCTAATAATATAGAATTATTTCAATAAAAATCATTTTAATTTTATGATTAAAATCTTGTTATATACAAAAGTGTGATTCCTTGAATTGAAAGTGATTTGAAATAACCTGACTACAAAATTTACCGAAATAAGTAAATAAGGATTAAATAAATGTTCAAAACAAAAGCATCCTAATGACCGAAAATGAATTTCGAACCGAAAACGAAAGATACAACAAAATGTAAATGATGAGAACTGTGAAACTATACAACGCTTTGGATGAATGAGAGAACGCAGATGACCAACAGTCGACGAACCAAAAGTTAATTGATCAGAGACTTCAAAATCAATTTTTATAATTATTATTAATATAATTACCATTATAATAATTATTATTATGAAGGGCCTCTTCGCAATAATGATAATACCGCATCATGACAGCATCTCCAGCCATGACAGCTACAAGCACTAATTTAAACATTATGTAGGGGATGATAATGATGGTGGTGATGAAGACGATGATGATGATGGAGATGATGATGATGAAGAAAGTGATGAAGATGATAGTGATGATGAGATATTGATGGTAGATGAGATAAACTCGAGTAACAGAGAGCAACGTTGCTGCCCTGGTTACTTGTATTGTTGCTATAATTGCGTACTATTTGTGTAATAATAATTACCCTTACTACTCTTATTATTATTATTATTAATAAATTATTGACTAATTCCTGATAACTTAGGCACCAATGCGAGCAAATTGCTTTCATCCAAAACCAACTGCAAGAAGAAACACCCCACCAGCCCCTAGACCATTTACTTCCAAACAAATAATCTACTATATACACTTGATGCCTTAATTGAGGGACCAATTAATTAAGGTAATTGTTAATTAGCGGTAATTAATTAGACAAGAGGCTAGCAAGAGAGGGAAGGTGCAGTGACTGGCGGGAGTCAGTTGTTCAACTTGTTGATTCTCAGGTCGTCGTAGTAGACGAAGTTACTGGCTGTGTTGTTGTTCGCCAGTTGGCTGTTGTTGTTGGTGTTGGTGGTGGTGTTACTATTGCTACTGTTGTTGTTGTTGTTGTTGTTGGGGGGTAGGGAGGGTGAGTTGTCGGTGGCGTTGTTGTTGTCGGTGGCGTTGTTGTTGTTCATGCTGGGCTGGTAGAAGGAGGAGGAGAGGTTGATGTGCGGAGGGATCAACTTGCTCACCAATGAGGCCTTGCTGCGCAGTTCTGTCGTTGGTGGTGGTGATGATGTCGTTGGTGGTGGTGATGTTGGCGATGATGGTGATGGTGATGATGTCGTTGGTGGTGGTGATGTTGGCGATGATGGTGATGGTGATGATGAACGCGGAAGAAAGAGAAAAAAAGGGAGGAAGAAGAAAGAAGGAAGAAAGGAGGAGGAAGAAAGGAGGAGGAGGAGGAAGGAAAGAGAAATACCGGAAGAGGAGAAGTTGAAGAGGAGGGGCAGGTCAGCTCCACTGGGCAGTTTAGTGTTTAACTCTCGCAGTTCGTCGAAGAAGCAGTGAGCACAAGCCTCCAAAGGGGTCAGTCTGTCGTGGTGGTGATGATGATGATGATGATGACGATGATCATGATGTTGGTAATAAACTTAATTAAAATTTAAAATTCATTTTATTACATTGTATAAATCTCAAATGCACCACCACCATGCACCACCACCACCATGCACCACCACCACCACCACCACCATGCACCACCACCATGCACCACCATGCACCACCATGCACCACCACCACCATGCACCACCACCACAGAGACCTCTTGAAGGGCGTGTAGTCGAGGAGTTGACTGATCAGTTCTAGCGCCTCAGACGGCGTCCTTGACCTGAAGACCTTTTGCGTGTGTGCGTGCAAAAGTGGGGTGTAGCTAATGATGCTGAGATTGAATAATCAAAGTGAAATATTGAGAGATTTCAATTAGTTAATCATAATAATAATAATAATAATAATACAATAAGATACAAATATTGACTGATTATTTAAGATGACGAAGAAAATTCACACAACCCTAACCCTAAACGCCCCCCCTCACCCCAATTAACCACCCCACCCCTGCTGACCTTTGACCAGGGGTGCGGTCTGATGTGCGGGAACTTGAACTCCTGGTACGAGGGGTTCATGTCTCTGATCTGCTCGCGAGAGGGCGTCCCTAGCACCTGTGCGTGTGTGCGTGCGTGGGTGTGTGTGCGTGGGTGTGTGTGTGTGTATGGGTGTGCGTTTGTGTGGGTGTGTGTGTGAGTGTGCGCGTGTGTGAGTGTGTGCGTGTGTGTGTGGGTGTACTCATCACTAGCATCATCAACACCATGACCATCATCATCATTATAACCATTATCATCATCATCATAACCAACATCATTATCATCTTTATAAGCATTATCATTATCATTATAACCAACATCATTATCATCATTATAACCAACATGATCACCATAATAGTCATCATTACCACCACCACCATATTCATCATCATCAGCACCACCTTGATGATCTCGACCAGCTGATCGACACCGCTGTCTCCTGGAAAGATGGGTTGACCCAGCAGCAACTCTGCAACCACACAGCCTGCCGACCACACGTCTGATGGGTTGGTGGATGCATGGGTGGGTGGGTGGGTAGTTGGAAGCATGGGTGGGTGGGTGGGTAGTTGGAAGCATGGGTGGGTGGGTGGGTGGGTGGGTGGGTGGATGAGTTGGTTGGTGGGTGCATGAGTGGGTGGGTGGGTGCATGAGTGGGTGGGTGGGTGGGTGAATGCATGAGTGGGTGGGTGGGTGAATTCATGGGTGGATGGTTGGATAAATGGATAAACAAATGAATAAATGGATTCCTGGGTGGGTGAATGAATGCATTTGTGCATGAACGAATGGACGCATGGCTGGCTATCAGTCTGATTTAAAATGCAAGAAAACGACGGCAGCATCCACTCACCAATTTGTGGCGTGTAGTCGCTCGATCCGAAGATCAATTCTGGAGCTCTGTAGTACCTGAAGTGCAAGGCGACGAAGCCGTCGTTGAGGAGGCAGAAGAGAAGACAGGCAATGCAGCCAGAAACACAGGAGAGGCTTCTTGCAACACCCACCCTCAGCACCCCCACAGCACCCCCGCAGCACCCCCGCAGCACCACCACCACACTACCCCACAGCACCACCACCACACTACCCCACAGCACCACCACCACACTACCCCACAGCACTACCACCACACTACCCCACAGCACCCCCACAGCACCTCCACAGCAATTACACTACTGCTACATTATATTCGTCACTACTTTTCCAAAATCAACAATACAGCGGACACAAGAAGAAAACAAAAAGCAGAAATACAACAACAACAACAACAACAAAAACAACAGCAACAACAAGACACAACAAGAAGACAGCAGCAGGCACCTTGAGCAAATGTAGGAGACGTTAGGTTCCCCTTTGATCAACTGCTTAGCACTGCAGAACGGTGGTGGAGGTGCGTGGTAGTAGTGGTAGTCTTTACGATGATGATGATAATGATGACGACGACGATGATGATTATGAAGATAATGATAGAGATGATGATGACGACAACGATGATGATGACGACAACGATGATGATGACGACAACGACGGTGGCAAGCAGACAGCCACCCACCTGCCGAAGTCGCAAAGTTTGAGAACGCCGAGGTCGGGGTTGAGGAGGAGGTTCTGCGGCTTGATGTCCCTGTGGCAGATGCCGTGCTGGTGCATGTAAGAGAGGGAGCGGAATAGCTGGTACATATACAACTGCGTGTTAGTTTGTGTGTGTGTTGCTGTGTGTGTGAGTGTGTGTTTGTTGCTGTGTTTGTGTGTGTTTGTGAGTGTGTGTGTTGCTGTGTGTGTGAGTGTGTGTTTGTTGCTGTGTTTGTGTGTGTTGCTGTGTGTGTGTGTTTGTGAGTGTGTGTGTTGCTGTGTGTGTGTACATCTGCTGTGTGTGTGTTGATTGAGATGTTAAAGTAAAAAGAAAAATAATTGTTAACTAGAAAGTTTATATACAATTAAAACAGTAAAAGCATCACCATCATCATCAGAACCCCCCCTACCGCCATTATCATCACCAACAGCACCACCATCATCATCATCACTACCACCTTGACGAAGAGGAGGGGCATGGTCTGCTTGTTCTTCGAGTACTGCCTCGCCACCCGGTACACCGTCTCAGGAATGTACTCCAGCACCAGGTTCAAGTACACCTCGTCCTTCTGTGTGTGTGTGTGTGTGCTGCTGTGTGTGTGTGTGTGTGTGTGTGTGTGTGTGTGTGTGTGTGTGTGTGTGTGTGTGTGTGCGTGCGTGTGACCTTATCGCCTGTGGAGTAGAAGAAGTAGAGGAGCTTGACGATGTTCGTGTGGTCCAACTTCCTCATTATCTGCAACTCTCGATTCTAATGATAGAGATGATGATGGTGGTGGTGATGATGATGACGGTGAGGATGATAGTGATGATGACGATGAAGTAAAACATATCAAAAAAGATGATTTTTACGGGTCATAAACTGTGGTGAAAACACCACTTCTTATTAATGGGCTTAAAAATGAAATCGTCAACATATTTGTTTGAGAAATTAAAAACCCAAGCAAAAAACACGCATGAATGATTTATGTAGCATATCTTAAATGGACCCACAATACAATAAAATACAATAAAATACAATAAAATACAATACAATACAATACAATACAATACAATACAATACAATACAATACAATACAATACAATACAACGAAGAATACTATTAACGTGGCGTAAACGCGAACGAGCTTCAAGGCCACTGCAGAAACACCAAAAAAATTCCTAGACCTATTATGGAGGAGGCATGAAGCAGGCAGGCATGATGATGATATTTATTATTATTTACAATTTATTATTATTATCCCTGATGATGATTAAAGGCAAGGAGGGGAATAGCAGCTCTCTCTATAGCGCCTCGAAGCGGCCATGACGTCATCGAGCCATCCTAAATTACGCGCAGTCACTTCGCCTGCCAGGCATTACCGTTACGAAAGGCAACACTCAAGATTCGCTCAACTTTGCATTTGCGAATATTTGTATGATTGTGCAATATTTGTATTCCTACTTACAAATATTTTTATGCTTCAACAATGTTTGTATTCCTATTTTCAAAATATGTTTATGATTAAGCATAATTTGTATTTATATTTTATACCCCTATATATTTCATATACAATTTTGTGTCGTTATTTGAAGTCAAAGCGACCACTACTTCACAAAAGGGCGAGAACAACTCGGCTTGAGCAACGGTAGGTCCTAGGTTCGAGTGCGACCGATGGCCTAGCAATGAGCGCTTCCGTTGTGTGTTGGAGCGTTATATAACAACGAAGAGAGCAATAGGTGGATATGCAAAACATCTGCATGATGATGATGATGATGATGAAGATGGTGGTGATGATGATGATGATGATGATGATGATGATGATGAAGATGATGATGATGATGGCGGTGCAGCAATTCAAAGTGGAACAACAAATTGCAACATATTTATCACATACCAAGTGAAATTCAACATTGCAAAAAGTATTGTTATGATAATGAAATAATCATAACAATTATAATGATAACATATTCAATATTATTAGTATGATTGAGAAATATATCATAATAGCATCAGAATAACTTATTTTTGAGGACATTAATCTTGTTTTTATGCACATCAAAGAGTTTCTTTCAGATGCTTCCTTGAATTTCTCATTCTCTACATCAACTTCCTCCTCAGCATCATCATCATCTTCCTCATTATCGCCATCATCATCATCATCATCATCATCATCATCATCATCATAATCATCATCATCAATTACCCTTCAAGCATTGCACAAACGTACAAACATGAGCCCCTCCCACATTCCAGTGTTGTCTACCCACCCACTCTCAAGCTTCCATCACAACAAGTGCATGCAATCGAAATTCAAAATGTACGCACGAATACACTGCGCAAAAATCAACCACGCCCACAAGGCCTCCCCTCGAAGCACCCACCCGCCCACAAACAAAGCACTCACTCAACCACCCACCTACCCTCACACACACACACGCACTGCACTACCCACAAAAACTCCGCTCAACCACCCACCAACTACCCACATCACACACTCAACCCCACCCAACCACACCCACCTTGAAGCGACGATCCTGGAGGACCTTTTTGATGGCGACCATCTCGCCCAACTCGACCAACTTCGCCTGGTACACCACTCCGAACGAGCCGTTGCCTGTGTGGTGCGGTGGTGGTGGTGGTGTGGTGCTGTGGTGCATTGGTGGTGTGGATTGGTGGATTGGTGCATTATAGGTGTGGTAGTGAGTTGGTTTGGTGCATGCAGTGGTGGTGTGGTGTAGTGCATTAGAGGTGTGGTAGTGAGTTGGTTTGGTGCATGCAGTGGTGAGTTGGTTTGGTGCATGCAGTGGTGAGTTGGTTTGGTGCATGCAGTGGTGAGTTGGTTTGGTGCATGCAGTGGTGAGTTGGTTTGGTGCATGCAGTGGTGAGTTGGTTTGGTGCATGCAGTGTTGAGTTGGTTTGGTGCATGCAGTGGTGAGTTGGTTTGGTGCATGCAGTGGTGAAGTGTTGATGAAGAAATGCATTGGTAAGGCTGAATTATTGATGAATTGCCTTTGAATCCCTTTATGAATTGGCATTAGAGTTTGAATTATTTATGAATTTGTATTGGTATGTGCATTTAATTGATGCCAGTGCTTAAAAAGGCATCCGTAAGCAATCCCGTATGCTGATGATGATCATCATCCTCATCCTCATCATCATTATCATCACCACTGCTAACCAATGGGCTTGGTGCCTATGAAGGTGATCTCTTGCTGCTTGTCTTGGGAGGCCAATCCATACGTCGCCATCACCGTCATCTGCTTGCCTCCGACGTCTTTGCCTGCGTGGAGATGAAGACAATGAGTGGAGGGAAGGAGAGGATGAGGGAAGGGTTGGTATTGGTGTTGGCGATGAGAAGTACTTATAGGGAAGTGAGAAATCAAAGAGCTGCTGATGAGAATAATGTTTTAAACGAAGGATCAGAGATGATTTGAGAATATCTACAGAGTTATTAAAGTGCATTCCTGGGAAGCAGATGGAGGAATTGGCGGGTGGATGTTAGCTGAGAGGACAATTAATATCCATGAAGTTCCTCCAATACATTCATCAAGAAACTACGAAGAATCCGTGAAGGATTTCCTTGCCTGTGATGAACTCTTCTTTGAACCTATTTTCGAATGACTCAGCGTCTTGTTGTCTCAGTGCTGCATTTAATTGCAATAAATAAGAAAGTACGCAATGGAGTAGTTGCATATAAGGTGACTGAACCCTTCTTTTCGTACTCACTAAAACTGTGTCTTATCATCATCAAGATGATAGTAATGATGATGATCATGAAGATCATCATCATTACTATCATCCTCATTCCAGCCATTTATCATCATCACATAGCGTAAGCAATATTATTGATTGCAACTTCTTCATAGCTAAAAATACCCTGACTATTGGCAAAACACCTACTATATACAAGTTGAGAAGTTGTAACATTGAAGCTTTTCGTGATGCATTAAACTATTTCTACTAATTCTTGTTGAGGATTAATGCTATTTTTGTAAAATTCTATTCTACAAACTAATTATGTTTTTTAAAATGTTATTCAACAAATGAATGTTATTTTCAAATGTTATTCTACAAATTAATCTTGTTTTTTCCATTTTATTCAACAAATGAATGTTATTTTTTACATTTTATTCTACAAATGAATGTTATTTTTTACATTTTATTCTATGAATTAATGATATTTTATTTTATGAAACCTTGATGAAGGAATCATTTACAAGGTATATAAGATTATTTACCAAGTATGTATACAAATGTCATTAGTTTGTAATGCATCAGCATTAGTGGTAGGGAGGGAGCATCAGTGCTTGTAATGGTGATCTGTTTTCGATTCAGGTCCATCCAATCAACAATGATGTGGGTAGGTGGAGTTTCTTTTCGAGGAGTGAATAAAAACATGTAATGAAGATTCTACTTGGCTGCATAGAAACCCAAGCTTACACTCTTCTATTCATTCTACATTGCTGGTTATCAAGCCTTCAATGTCTTCTACGTAATGGAGTTAACATCATTGTCATCATCATATGTATCAATACAATACAATACAATAAACAATATTGCATTGTATCATATGCCTCTATATCCTCAGCAGTCTCAATACTCTGATTATTGTTTTGAGGGAAAACCCTTGCTATTTGAAGATGCTTCCGTGCTCAAGCCACAACAAGCCATTAAACACGAAAGCAATTAAATCTCTCCCAAAATGGATTTTATAATTTTACAAATAGACAGATCTTGAAGTATTTTAGAACTAAATTTTCTTAGCTCAATATTTATATATAAAAATTGAAATTGAATAATTGAAAAAATTAATTTATTATTATTATTATTGAATTAGGAAAATGAAAAATTATTTAGAATTAATTGAATTTCAATATCTTACAAAAAATTTGATCAAAATTTATTGGGTTTTATATTTTTATTAATTGTCATTACATATAAATTATAATCCTAAAAACATAAAGTACCTAAGTTAGAAACACTTCCAAGAAACTGTTGAGAGAGGTTCTGATGGGAAGAAGTAGCAGACTTGGAAGCGTCTGCAAAAGACGTTGGCCTCTGCCTGCCACTCATCTTGAGATAAACATTTTAGATGAGAACTTGATTCGAGAAAGGGATGAATAGTTAAAGATTTTAAATGTTAAACAAAAATAAATTTACAGATTAAACTTAAATATTGTCTTAAATAAGTTCTGAATGAATTAATGAAGAAAAAATATATATAAATTCCAAAAGTCATTTTTATTTATTTATTGATGTAAAATATACTAAAAATGAAACAAACAAACTTTTGGCAATTTTTTATCTAGGTGTTGAAATTTTCGTCAAAGTTTCAGAAGCTCTTTTTATTAATAAAACTATAACTTTGAATATTCAGACGAATAAACTAAATAAATAGTCACCGCTTTACTAAAGACGAGTAATTTTATGAGTTTCTTAGTCATTAAGAAATGAATATATACGGAGCAAATAATTAAAGGTTTTATCCCGAGAAAAATTATATAAATAAGCTTGAAAAGTGCCTTAAAACATACTTAGTAAAATGAAAGTGTTTTTATTTATATTCTATCTTGAAATGAGAAATTAGAGCTATTTACTGTAAGAATTATTAAGCAACCAGAAGTCAGTTTTAAAAACAAATGGCCGACCCAAGAAATAGCAACTGACGTAACAAAGAATTGTCAAAAGTAAGACTAGCTTGAGGGAAATTATCGAGTACTTAGTCAAAAAATACACTTTAGAACTGTTTTATATATAAATTTGGAATTAAAAATATATAATAATTTCATATTTTTAAATCAATTGACAAATTCGTGGAATCAAAAATGGTGAAAAATTTTATTCTAAATTATTAATTTTTTGATAAAATTGTGTATTTAGCATTTAACAAATTTGAATAAATCCTAATGAAAGACCGTTCTGAATAAAAAAAGCGTCTTTGGTTGCGCAATATTCCAATTTAATGTATCATGTTGAAAGATTACTTAAATTAGTGGAAGTGAAGGTTGCGTTAAGTCTCTATGGCAAAGTATGCAAGTTTTGATAAGCTTCGTGAAGACAATGCCCTTTTTTTGGAAACATGGAATAAGTAACTAACTTATAAAATTTATTTATTTTTTCATAGCTTCAAAACAATTCTTCATATGTCACATTTTGCATGTGAATATAAATATGAATACCGAATAATAATGTCTTCAACTTTCGAATTTCAAGGGAGCAGGTGCATCTGAGAGGCCAATGCATATTACATGACACACAAGAATGGCAGGGGAATCTGCAGAGAGCCTTTGACACAATGTACTTTGTGCAGTTTATCTGTAGGGGGGTGCATCTTTAAATCTTGCCACCTTCAGGAAATTAATTATGTTTAATATTATTTATCTTTTAAATATAAATTAAACTTTTATTAATATTTTAGAATGATGAAAAGAAAAAATCTAAATGACGAAAAATGCCCTAAAACACGAAATGGAAGTGACAAAAGCAATTATAGAGATACATGCAAAAAGAAATGGTCATCAAAACAAAGACATCTTCTCAGAAAAGAAGAAGTTGAATTCATCCAATGTAGGCAAAGACAGTGTGATACTATATAGACAGTACTTTATATGGTATAAATTATATCATACATCAATAGCCAACCATTATACAATAAAATATAATGTATTGTAATAAGCAATCCTCATACAATGAAATACAATGTATTGTAGAAGCCACTCAGCATTTATCTAATAAGCACATGCAAGCACAGCAGAGTTGGCAGACGATTCATTGTACCTGATAGGAGTTGACATCTCCTACATGGGTCCATCATTACTTGCAACTTCATAAAAGTTTTTCCAAGTTTCAGTTTTTTTCCTTCCAAAAAGAATCATTTATATATTTTTCCTCAATAATGGTGTATAATAATAGTAATAATATATTATTTCATAACAGTCACAGACCCTAACAAAGCCTGTGTAGGAATGGTTGTGTTGGAGTTTCCAGGACTTAATGTGACTGTTTCTTTGACTTATATCAAATGTTTCTTTCTTTCATTTAGTGCATCCACATCTATTAATCTATCTATCCATCTATCAATGCATTCTCAAATTTATCCATTCACCACATATTCTTTCACTCTTTCATCCGCCACATCTCCATATCTTCATCTATTCATCAATACATCCACCCATCTACTCACCCACCCACCCATCAACTCACCCACCCACCCATCAACTCACCCACCCACCCATCCTTCCACCAACCCCCCCTTCCACTCACCCACCCACCCATCCTTCCATCAACCCAGCCCCTCCACAAGCATACCCAAGTGGTCAACATCACCCAACCCTACATTCCTGGCTACCTGGCCTTCAGGGAAGCCCCCTTTTATGTTCAGTGCATCCAAAAGTGCCTTCAACATTTTTTAACAGTTTTAATTAATTAGGTAAACTTAGTACTGGCGAGCGGGTTGGCTTAGATGGTAAAGTCGTTGGACGTGCAACTTAAAGGTCGCCAGTTCGAATCCCTGCTCAGCTAACCGTGAGCTATCATATGCCTAGTGTATATGATGCGGTGTTTCACGACTTATGTCGTGTGAGTGGCGCCTCAGTTGCGTGCCTCGGCGCATTATAAATACGCATATTATATTTTTTTTATTTATTAATAAATATTAATAACAATAATATTTATTATAATGATGAACATTATTATAGTGACGTACAACCGGTCCGATTTATGCCACTTAGACTGTACATTTTTATTTGGGTACAAAGGCATCGGTTGCACTCGAACCCCGGACCACAAACAATTGTCGGCCACACGTTTCTCTACTTCTAGAAGGGATGGAATGTTCTAATAGAATAATTAATGGGATTTAATTAAACCACAATTAAAGACATATTTAATGCTTCGCCATGCTTTTGAATATCACCATTTTGGAAAGGTACTTGCGTGAAAACAAACAAGTTGCAAAGGTCGTTGTCTTCGTCGACGGGAATGGCACTCTCCATGATAAAAGTGGGGCGTCATCTCCTTTTTATATTTCGTCATATTTAAATCTATCTTTTTATATTTATATAAATAAATAAAATAATTACATTTCAAACTTTCATTTTAGAATATTTTTGACTTTTAATCAAATAAAAGATTAAATTATTTTAATAAGTTAATCTTCCGCTCCTGCAAGAGTTTGGGCTGGCATGCCATGTTGGTGTGGCTCTGGGTGTTGCCTGCATTGGCGTCGCAAAGATGTTCTATAATGTCCATAAGGGTGGTGGTGTTGATGATAGTACTGGTGGTGGAGGTGGTAGTGATGATGGGGCTGGAGGGGATGATGGTGGTGGAGAGGGTGATGGTGTTGATAGTGGGGGAAGTGATGGTGGTGGTGGTGGTAGTGATGGGGGTGGGGGTGAGGGTGATGATGTTGATAGTGGGGGAGGTGATGGTGGTGGTGGTGGTGGTGGGGATGATGATGATAGTTCTGGTTCTCTGCATTATTGTAGTAGGATGCGAGAAATCTCTGGTGAAAATGTTCATGATGGGGATGGCAATCCTGATTATTCTTTCAAAAAAAAGGTGTTTAGTTTACACGCATTTCAGAATCCGTTCTTCTCTAGAATGGGCTATAGAATAGAAACTATAATACTTTTTTTCAATAATTTTATTCTTTCCTTTAGAATGGAATGCGCAAATTTGTAATCGGGAAAAGTAAAAAACTTAATAATGTAAGATTCTTAAGTTTCGAGAATTGTACCGTTCTAATACAGAACGGATTGTAAAATGCGACTAAACATCTATTATAATTTATTAAAACTATTAAAAAAACAATAAATTCATAAGCATCATCATCATGATTGCAAACTCACAAGATGCTATCGAAATGGCACACCCACTACATCAAGGATGAAGACAGTTGCATTCTGGGCGCTGTAAGTGGCTACTGTTGTTTTGTAAATATCGTCGTCATATATATAGTTATAAATAATAATAAATAATCTAACACCACCAAGTTAAGTGGTTGAGGGGCGGAGTTTAAAGATTTAAAAAAAACTAAAAGTCATTTTTAATAATAATTTTTAAAAAATAATACTCTAAAGCCCCACCCATTAACTACGTAAATCCACCAAAAAGTTGGTGGTGTTAGATTATTAAATAAAGTTATTGTTTTAATCAGTATTGTTTTTATTATTATTATTTATTTATTATTTTTCATATTTTAAAAATCGTTATTATTCCTGTTATTATATCATTATCATCATTATTATTGTTATATTCATCTTCAGAAATACTCCTAGCTCGGTTTTAGTGCCCTCATAACCACCCCAGGCCCTCATCACCAGCGAAGATTCTTCCAACCCAGTCTTTGTGTCGCAAGGTTGACTTTCGCATCTTTTATGTTAACTTTTAAATTTATTACAATTTTAATATTTCATTAATTCACTAAGCTCCAGTTACACGGCCATCCCTACAAACATCCAGGTCACATGATCTCGTTGCAGACGTCACTCACTCTTGTCAAGATGTCGTCTATCTTCAGAGTGCCTGAACCTATTAGACTTGTTCGATGCTTCGTCATTATTTATGAATTTATTTTAATAATATATAAATATTCATTCATATATGCATAATGTAAAACTGTTTATTTATACCTATTTGATATCAATGTTCATATATGAATATCCTTAAAGGCGGATATAGAATCAAGGGCTCACTTGAGAGAAATGAAGATGCTGTAGTGCATATTTGACTGTTTGCTTCTTTAAGCCAAACTGAAAACTCATTACTTTAACTTAGCCTATCATTCTTAATAATTACTCCATGCTACTCTTTGCTCTCCTTTTCATAACATTACTATTATAATTATTTTTATTTCTTTATTGCATTACGACGCAGTGAAAGCGCTTCAGTTGCGTGCCCGGGCGCTATACAAAAATGACAATTATTATTAAGGACCTTTCCTTCTAAGCACACTGTGATAATCTGACTTTTATTTGTGTGAATTAAATTGCTTCAATATGAAATAATTTCTTAATATTTGTATATAAAATTCATAATAATTTTTAATTATTTAATTTATCGCCACTTTAGCGTAAATTTAAAATACCTAAAATTGCTGTTCTTTGCTTTCAAGTTAAGTTCTCTTCTGGCGCTAACTTGATAAGGTAAAGATTTGAAATAAAATGGAATTGAAAAAAAACTCTGGATTGAATGAAACTGAAGTATGAATATAATATCATTTCCATTTTACTTTTTTTGAATACAATTAGCACCTTGTACCTTTTTCAACACCATGATATCTTGATTAATGTAAAATTTAAATCGTAAACGCAATGCATGAAAAGTTTTCATGTTTCATTGAAAACGTTATTTAAATAAAACAACATTTGCAAAGATGTTCAGGAGAAGGTTTCAAGCTACACTCGTCTTTTCAGTCTTCATAGTTCCTCCACTTCTCTACCTTCTCTCTGTCTTTGCCTCCTTCCACCCACTCCACATCCAATCTTGGATTTCATGTTTGCAATTGAATTCTTATTCATTAAATTTTCCATTTTTTCATATTTTGGAAAATATTGTATATTTAAAGGGTCATAATTCATAGATTATATATCCCACAGACAATTTTTACCTCGCTTTTACTATCAAGTTTTGGTTTTATACGGCCTTGGTGATGATTGAAATGGCTCTGCTTGTCGCTCTGAATGCCGCTCATTTCACTGGTGAGAATAAGAATTATTTATAAATAATATAAAATTCTATCACTATAGGTAACAAAGTTGTTTACTAAGTACATGATGAAACATGGCAATAAACATTTTTATGTAAAACTAAATCTACCATTTACCAACAACCAACCACCAGTCACCCCAAGCATCCATGTTCGACGGATAGACGCTTTCCTGGATGCAATCACTCCTCTGCACCTCTCCCCCCTCTTCACCCACACCGCCATCTTTGCTTGCACCACCTGGTTTGCCCATTCGATTGTCGCTGACTTCTATGCTGAGTTGGGGTTAGTCGGGGGGGAAGGGGGGGGGGGGGGGTCGTCAAGTTTTGTTTTGGGTTTGTCTTTAGTATTTATAGATGCTTAGTATTATTAATATTCTAGTTCGACAGTCTACAAACACATAAATTAATATTAATAAACCATCTAAAAAAAGGGAAAAAAAAATGTAAAAATAAAAAAATTTAATCACTCACTCATTGGCACCCCCTCCCTCCAGACACACTAGGTGCAGTGCATACTCACGTTTGGTTCTCTCGTTGGGCGTGGGCGTGGTGGTGGCTGTGTGGACGGTGGTCAGGGCGTTTTGGAAGTCGTCCTACGTCTATTCCTTCCCTGAAATCAATGTAATCTCTTCCAATACAAGCCCTTCTTCGATCTACTTTTTCTATGAAATGATTTTACAAATTTCACTGCCACTAAAAAGTTGCCTATAAAAAACTACATTTCTATTTAAAGATATAAAAAATTTCAACAGACAATTTAAGAAATAATGTCACCCAACATCTACACAACTAACCACCACGACCACACAGCTATCCAGGGTTCACCGAGCGAGGGAGGCCATGAGGGGCGAGGTTGACGTATTTCGAATTTATCAAAATAATATACGTATTTATTTCTCAATAATGAGCTTACTCTCGTGTGTTGAGAGCAAAACTCAAGTTAAAACAACTCAGTGGTTTCAACATCAACACCATCATCATCACCATCATCAACACCATCACCATCATCACCACCTCATCATCACCTCAGGTGGGCAGGGTGGTGAGTGCCTTGTGGAAGACTTTACTCTGTGTGCATTTGCTGCTCGCCTTTGTTGCTGGTGTGTTAGCAATTTGTATCAATTAATCCATTTAATTCTTATAACAATTATCTATTTTATATAGGTTAGTGATGAGTGATGATTGGAGTAACTATTGCAATAATTAAAATTTATTTGAATATTTTTTTATTATTTAAAATTATGTTAATAATCTCTCCTTTACTGAGAGAAAAACTCATGGAGTTAAACGTTAAATAAATTATTTGACATCATCATCACCATCGCCACAGTCCCTCTTGTCGAGAGCATCATCCACAACTACTTTGCTTTCTTCCTCAGTGCAACGTACTGTCAAAACTACTACTACTACTACTACTACTACTACTACTACTACTACTACTACTACTACTACTACTACTACTACTACTACTACTACTACTACTACTACTACTACTACTACTACTACTACTACTTCTACTTCTACTACTACTACTACTACTACTACTACTACTACTACTACTACTACTACCACTACTACTAATAATAATAATTTAAGTGAATTTATTTTATAATATAGTAATAATAATATCATTATTATTTATAATCGTTCATTAAAGCAGAAGTGACGACGACGGTGCTCTGGCAGACGACAGTGTATACAGTCTCTTCCACACACAGCACATGTACACTCACGTATGCGTGCTTGTATGTCTGCAGGTGCTTGCCAGTGCGCCTCTACTTCTGCACAATGTGTTCTACACCCAGGTGGGTGGGTAGGTAGGTAGGTTGATGGATGGGAGAAGTGGGTGGACGCCAGGTGGCGAGGTGTGAGTAGGAACAGAAATGGATCATGTATGAGAGTGTGGGGCAGGGATGGCGTCGCAACCAAGCAAATCAACTGACCCACCATCACCATCCTCAAACTTTTCAATATCCCACCCACCCATCTATCCATCCCATCCATCCATCCTTAAAATCAATGTGTTCATAATGCCATCCATTCATCCCCCCTCACAGGCGGTAGAGATGGTGGTGTGTCCAAGGTTCGAGGGACGTGCCAGTGTTGGCCTGTGTGAGGCCCTCAACAACCACCACGACCCCCTACTTAGGGTCTGTATTGGTGGCTTTTTTTTTGTTTGTTTGTATTGTGCAGTTGCCTTCCTTGCTGTTTTATCAACCCCGTTGTAATGAATTTGGAAGTTGGATAGTATTAGTAATAATAAGAATGATAATGGTAATAATAATATAAAATAATAATATAAAATAATTATATAAAATAATATAATAAATAATAATATAAAATAATAATATAAACTAATAATATAAAACAATAATATTAAATAATAATATAAAATAATAATATAAAATGATAATATAAAACAATAATATTAAATAATAATATAAAATAATAATATAAAATAATAATATAAAATGATAATATAAAATAATAATATAAACTAATGATATGAAATATTGATATGATAGTAGTATTGGATGGATATATGAAGGACACTTCCTGCTCTCCACAGTGCCTCGCCTGCATCGACCTCAGGAACATCGGCATGTTCGACGCCGTCAGGAGGTCATCATCCTATTCATCATCTTCATCATCATCTTCATCATCATCATTATCATCATCATCTCAATCATCATTATCATCTACATCATCATTATCATCTACATCATCATTATCATCTTCATCATCATCTTCATCTTCATCTTCATCATCATTATTTTTATCATCATCATCATTATTGCATTATAGTCATCATCGTTTTTTTCATCGCCATCATCATCATGACCACCCAGGGCAGAGATCTTCAGTCTCTCGAAGCCAGGCAGACGTCCCATCTACTGGAGCAGCATCCTCAAGGCCATCTTGCCCTCCCTCCAATCCCTCTCTCACTCCCTCCACTCCTCCACCCTCCTCCCTCCTTCTCTCACTCGTAATGTAGGAGGTGTGGTTGATGGAGCGAAGGAGAATGGAGGGATAGGGGGCGAAGTCAGACTGCAGGGAAGGGGGGGTGGGGTGTCGTCTCCTGGGGGGACGGGTACGACTGGAGTCTTCTCTGTCTTGAACCAGTCATTCAAAAGTGCGTCTTTCTCTTTTTGTGTGCATTTAATTATTTAATGAGTTCCAGTGACTTTTATTTAAAACTGTTCAATTCGTCACTACTGCTACCCCCACTGCATCCCTTTACAGCCTCCCCATCGCACAACCACACCTTCAACTTCCTTTCACGCTCTTTTAACAACAACAACAACAACAACGACGGCTGTGGTGCTGATGCTGATATTCAACACAACGCCAACAACAACTCTAATGACGTCACTGCTTGGAATAGTAGTTTTGTTGAAAATGACAACAACAGCGTTTTGTTCAGCAGGAGAAATAACTCCGATCAATCCTTCAACCAATCCTTCAACAACAACAACAGCATTCTCTTCAACCACAACCACAACAACAGCATTTTTCCACTCTCGAGCACCTTTTCTCTGCCAGCAACCAAAACCTCTTCCCCCATCCGCAATGCAAGCGGTCTTTTCCAGCAACACGCACACAGACAACCCCTCTTCAACAGCAAGGAGTTCATTTCCAACAAGACGTCTGCCACGTTCGCCACCACACCTGCCCCAGCCTCCTTCGCTCACAAGGTGTCCCTGCTGTTTCTGCCTCTCCCCCTCATTTCATTTATTTATTTATTTATTATTTATTTATTATTTATTTATTTATTTGTTTATTATTTATTTATTTATTATTTATTTATTTATTTATTTATTTATTTATTTATTTATTTATTCATTTATTTATTTATTTATTTATTTATTTATTTATTTATTTATTTATTTATTTACTCTATTCTCTTGTTTAACTGTACCAAATTGTGCTTTTTTTCCATTTACACAAAGACTGTATTTTAAGTTTCAGTGTTTCTTTAATTATTACTATTTTTAATTATTACTATTTTTAATTATTACTATTTTCAATTATTACTATTTTTAATTATTACTATTTTTATTTATTACTATTTTTATTTATTATTATTTTTAATTATTACTATTTTTAATTATTACTATTTTTAATTATTACTATTTTCAATTATTACTATTTTTAATTATTACTATTTTTAATTATTACTATTTTTATTTATTATTATTTTTAATTATTACTATTTTTAATTATTACTATTTTTAATTATTACTATTTTTAATTATTACTATTTTCAATTATTATTATTTTTAATTATTACTATTTTTAATTATTACTATTTTTATTTATTATTATTTTTAATTATTACTATTTTTAATTATTATTATTTTTATTTATTATTATTTTTATTTATTATTATTTTTAATTATTATTATTATTTTAATTATTATTATTTTTAATTATTATTATTATTTTAATTATTACTATTTTTAATTATTATTATTTTTATTTATTATTATTTTTAATTATTACTATTTTTAATTATTATTATTTTTATTTATTATTATTTTTAATTATTATTATTATTTTAATTATTATTATTTTTAATTATTATTATTATTTTAATTATTATTATTTTTAATTATTTTTTTTTAATTATTACTATTTTTAATTATTATTATTTTTAATTATTATTATTTATTATTATTATCATTTTTAAATATTATTATTTTAAATTATTATTATTTTCATTATTCTTATTTTTAAATATTATTATTTTTTAATATTATTATTTTTTAATATTATTATTTTAAAATAACATTATTTTTAAATATTATTATTTTAAAATAACATTATTTTTAAATATTATTAATTATAAATATTATTAATTTTAAATATTTTTTTTTTTTAATATTACTATTTTTAAATATTACTATTTTTAAATATTACTATTTTTAAATATTATTTTTAAATATTAATATTTTTAAATATTACTATTTTTAAATATTACTATTTTTAAATATTACTATTTTTAAATATTACTATTTTTAAATATTACTATTTTTAAAAATTAATATTTTTAAATATTAATATTTTTAAATATTAATATTTTTAAATATTAATATTTTTAAATATTAATATTTTTAAATATTAATATTTAAAAATATTAATATTTAAAAATATTAATATTTTTAAATATTAATATTTTTAAATATTAATATTTTTAAATATTAATATTTTTAAATATTAATATTTTTAAATATTAATATTTTTAAATATTACTATTTTTAAATATTACTATTTTTAAATATTACTATTTTTAAATATTATTATTTTAAAATATTGTTAGTTTATTATTATTATCTTACTTGTTTTTTCTTCTTTTTTTCCATTTTCATTATTATAATTTTATATTTTAAAAAATAATATTCATTATTAAATTATAAATAATTATTTTAATTTTCGTGAAGTACTCACCCAACAACAACAACCACCACCACCCGGCCTTGACAGGTGTGTGCATGGCTGGCAGGGTTGAGGGTCGTGCAGTACTGGCTGGCAGAGAGGCCTGAGATGAAGAAGAGACTGCTCTTCGATCAAGCCCACCTCTGTGTGTGGATGGTCAAAGGTGCGTGGGAGGAGGGTGGGGAGTTGGTGAATGGTGAAAAGTGGATGGATGTGGGGAGGGTTATGGGTTAAAGGTGCGTGGTTAGGAGAATGGGTGGGTGGTGAAAGACCGAAGGCAGGTGGGGCACTCGATTGGAGGGGTCCTTAGCAGATTGGATGGCTGAACAGTTGTTTAATATAGGATGTTGGTGAAATTGGCAATTATGGGTTGACATTGGATGCCGACGAAAGGACCTTTCTCACCAGGCCTCTCGATGCTGGTGCTCCACTCCTTCGTAGAGGACCAATATGGCGTCGTGCAGAGGGACTTGGCCGACATCTTGGTGTGTCTAATCAACACATACGAGGTAATTTACACATTTAAAAAATATAATCCTACATTATTTTAATTTTTTCTTTATTATTTCAAAATCTTTAAATGAATAATCCATGATTTCTGCTAATCAATTGATCAATTAATTATTATAATTACTATTATTATTATCATCAATCAATCCTTCTCTCTCAGAGCCTCAACAAGCCACTGCAGCGTTCGCCTGCGAGCGGCACGGTGGTGGCGAGGGTGGCTGCCGGTGGGGGTGGTGGCGAAGGCAGACTCAAGAACGAACTGCGTTGCGAACTCAAGCAAGCCCTCTACCGCATCAGCACCACCTTCACAGACAGTCTCCAGTCAGTTAGACTCTCCACACTTTGCAGTTTATGTGTGCATTTATGTGTACATTTAGTTTCCATGTCAGCAACAAACAACTGCCTTGCCATTATAAATCGTCTTATTATTATTGCTCTTATTAATTGTCTCATTTGTAGTATTATTACCCATTATCATTATTTATTATTCTCATTTCCATTGTCGTCTACCAGATCTCTGGACTTGAGCATTGAGCAGTTGAACAAACTCAACCTCTTCAGAGACTTCAAGGAGTAGCCATCTGCCCCCCTCCCTCCTCATCGTCGTCACTACTTAGTTTCTGTTTAATGACTATACATGTACCTTTTTTAAGTATTTCTAGTAAAGTATTGTATTCACGAAGGTGTTTGCAGTTGAATTTTATTATTTCACAGAACTTTTTTTACTTGCAAACTGACGGAAATGTAGTTTTTAAATGCAAAATGGTCTCACAGTCAACCATTCCAAGTGACTGCTTGCCTTCGTTTATTGTAATATCTCAAATAACTTCGAAACTCACTCGAGCGATACCGACCAAATACTTCAAAATTACGAGTAAACGGCTTAATATAAAAAGCAATCGAAAAGATTCAGTACAATAGACGAGTAGACAGAAGAAACTAGAATTCTTGATGACCAGGTGCAAAGAAAGTTACGTGGCAACACTTCAAGGGTATGTGATGAATTTGATGAAGAGCGCTATAGAATTTTATTTGATTGGTTCGTTGATTATGATGACCGTGCATGTGTTCTTCCTCGTGAAAGTTTAGGAAACAAAGCTTAGGGCATTAACTAGGCGGTTGGCAATGGCGTTTACTTAGAAGGTTGCTTTTGTCGATATTTAGAGCGCTCTTTTAATTATTAAAAAGCGCTATATAAATATTAGATTTATTAATTGATTTATAAACACTAATTATTGTTTCATATAGCCGACATTTCAACGCATTGGCGCGTCAATCGCAGTTAATCGAAGAACACATAAAATAGCAAAACCTCAAAAAGCAACTGGTAACTCAGAAGCAATTCAACAAAAGTGTCAAATATAACGAGAATGCTGAAAAGAACAGGTGTTGGTGTAAGTTTGATTAGATTGATCACTGTTCATTACAAAATAAGAACTGCACTGTTTTCATCATTATCATCATCAACTCCTCCATCGTCACCCTCATCATCACCATCTTCACCGTCATCATCGCATCTTATGCACAATAATAAAGTTTTACAACAAAAATAATCGAATCGACTAGAGGTTTAACGAAACGGCCAGTTCAGAAGAATTACTTTGGCAGAAATAACAAAACATTCAATGGAGGCATTTCATAATAATTTCTATTATTATCATCATTATCTTATTATTTTAATATATTATTACACTCATTTTTATGAATGTAATCGATGAGTAAGTAATTGAAATTTAATTTCGAATTAAATATATTTAAAGGCTGCGAAATAAAGAAATAAAAATAATGGTTGAAGATGAGAGTGGAAAGTGGGAGTGGTTGCTTGCAAGCAGGTGGTTACATCTGCTTTAGATAAAAAAACTCCCCGTCCGGGAATTGAACCCGGGTCTCCCGCGTGACAGGCGGGGATACTTACCACTATACTAACGAGGAAGATGCTCTTTTTGGCTATGTATGCAGTCAGTATATAAAGCGATGGTTATGTGTGCTCATGGGAAATGAGATGGCATAGCACAGGGTAATACTAAGAGATTATAAACATGTTTCAAACACTGCAATGATAATTCATCATCATCTCATTACATACGAATAATCTTCATTATCACCTGTGAAAACCCCAAATAATCATCATCATCATAATCAAAACTACCTCCCCAATCCCTCAAGACACTAAACCCCCACCCTCAATTGAACTTTGAACAGCAACTCGTCACTCCATACGAGCCCACCTGTGATTTGTTCAATCCGATACTAGCCCCGCCCTCTTCGTCGTAGAACGAGATCTTATTGGCGTTCGTCTGACCAATCAACTCCCTGGCGATGTCGTGGAAAAGCTTCTCAACGTTGTCAGCCTCTTTCGCTGACGTTTCCAAAAACCTGGTGTAGGGTGTGAGACGAGGAAGATGATGATCATCATCATAACCATCACATTCACTCCTATCATCATCATAACCATCATTCCATTTATCATCATCACCCCCACCTTCCCCACAATCATCATCATCATCACCATCATCATCAGCACCTCATGTTGTTACGTAGAGCGAACTCTTCTCCCACCTTGGTTGGCACCTCCCTGCTGTCCACCTTGTCACTCTTGTTGCCTTGACGACGACGATGATGATAATGATCGTGGTGGTATTGTTGAAGTGCTTGCCTCATCAATGCCCATTTGAATGAATATCCATTCAACCATGACACTACTAGGACTATCATTATCATCATCATCACCCTCATCACCCTCCTCCTATACATCATCACCACCATTATCCCCACCATCTCCACCATCCTCCTCCTCCTCACCAACGAGGTAGGTGAGGGCCTTATTGCCCGCGTACTGGTGGACCTCGTGCACCCAGTTGGGCAGACAGTCGAACGTTGGTTGACTGCTGATGTCGTACACCAATATCAATGCGTTGGCAGATCTGCGTGTGTGTTGGATGGGGATGGGTGGATGGCTTGTAGTTGTGGGTGGATGGATGGATGTGATTATGTGCATGCATGAATTTATCAATGAATTATTGAGTGAACGATAGGGTGGTAGTAGAGCAAATAGGAATGAGAGTTACACAAAGTTTTTAAAATAATGTTGATGCCTGAATATAAAATGGCACTGAAAGATGGTAGAAGGCACCTGTAGTAGCTCTGTGTGATCGATCTGAACCTCTCCTGACCTGCAGTGTCCCAGATCTGTAGCTGTTTCAATTAGCGATCCTTAATTAGTAATTAGGCCTAATGAGGCATTATAATTACATACTAATTTTGATTAAATTATACACTATGAGTAGCAATTAATTTTAATGAAATGAATGATCATATATAGGATTAGACCATAGACTTTGCAACTACAGACACCACCCACCTTGACTTTCTCCCTGTCCAGCTCAAGTGTTTTGACCATGAAGTCCACTCCGATGGTCGCTCCCTGGCCTGGAGGAAAAAGACCCTGAATAGTGTTATGAAATTTATAAAAAATGATTAAGAAAAATCTTCATTTAGAAACATTTTTAAAGGTAATTAAACAATAATTTATTTTTCAATTACTCTTGGCCATACTGAATATACATCGATAGTTTATAAATAATTATTTTACTTGTGTGAATCTACGGACAAGACAAGTTTTTCCAACACTAGCATTGCCAATTAAAACCACTTTGAACAAATACAAATAATCCTCCATTTTAAAGTTTTCTTTCAGATTTTCACAATTTTTAAGTCTATTTATGAAAAAAATAGTTTATTATTGAATTAATTATAGTAATTATTTTATTTTCAAAGAATTAAAAGATGTTAACAGAATAATTTGACAACTGTTTAACGGATTGCTAAAAATTCATGAAAGCTCTAGATACAGTTTATAAACATTTTAAATATTGTTTGAAGTTGTTTATTAGTTTATGTTGAAGAAACTTGCATAAATATCATACAATTTCAACACGCATAATATCTTATAAGTGTACATTAACTTTTAAAATATTTATAATAAGCCAAAGAGACCTATGTTTAAAAGGTAACACAATTAATAATTAGGTTTCAATGTAATTTACTAAATTTATTGACTAATTCTTGAAACTTTCATAACTGAAAAAAAAATTATAATACAAATATTTGTATGTTTTCAAATTTTTAAACCTTTAAAACAAATCTTTTTGGATGAATATATTTATAAACATTTACATATAATCATAGATATAGTATATATAGATACGTAGTGAAAACTTGTAGATGGAAAATGCGAACCTGGTTCAACATACGTTAAATAGTCTAATTATTCCTAATAATTAAAAAATTTAAATGCTGTTTAAAATTTATTTAAAATATTAAAAATATTTTTTCCTATTTAAAATGTATGAAAACTATTTATAAAATATATAATAATTTTTTGAACCTATTTAGTGCTTTTTCATCTATGCAATTGTTGTCTAATTGTTTTTTTCTTGCGATTTATTAACTAATTGTTAGCTATTTTGTACAATTAATTGTTTTAAAAAATATAATAATATATTAATAATAATAACTCATAATGTCTTATCAATGTGCGGTTCCAGGTTGCAGTAATGACAAAAAACAGTTTTTTCACAGGTATTTCATTAGCTATAAAACATGACAATGGGGTGTAGATAAAAGGCCATAAGCCATATCATTGTCATTGTCTGAGTAGTTTTTTATTTTATTTTTAAACTTATTGAATATTAAGTTATGCCACAATTTCACCCAATCAATATATTACATAAATTTTTTCCTCATATATTTATAAATTCAAACATTATAATTAGCTACTAATTATAAGTATAATTGAGCTTTTTTACAATTTAAATTTAAAGATTTCCAAAAGACTTGATGAAGGACCAATGAAAGTTGGTCATATCCAGAAATAAAGAAAAGATTTTAAAAGACCATGAATGAGTCTGCAGTAGGCACTTTTCTTCAAAAATTTATGAACCATATCTCATGTATAAATTTAAATTATTTTATTCTTTATATTTATTATTTATATATATTTGATTGATCTTTTATCAATGTCCAGCTTTTTAATAAAAATACATAGTTGTTTCCATATGAAAACATTTTATTGAATAAAATAAAACAAATGAAAGATAGAGTCTGTATAAATTTTATTTAAAACATAATGATGAACATAAAAAAAGTAACTAATGAAACTAAGTCCTCCCTAGTTCTCTTGGAGGGCTTCACTAATTAAGATTGAATATCTAAGACTTAGAATATATATAAAAATCTCTGGTCGCAGTCTTTTGAAGTTCGGCAGTGTATTGTTGTTGTTCAAAGCTGGAAACGATCGACTGAGAGACTGAGACTGAAATATTCGGTTACCAATTTCAAGAAATAAAACTCAATCCAACAATTAAAATATAAACCATAAGTATTTTGTTAACAACTGGTAAGTATAACAAATATATTTAATATTATACAATTAGAATATCTTAGAATTAGAAATTTTACAAATAGAATATCGCTCTTTTTGATACAGAAATAAACAATACCAACACTCATACCACAGCACAATCATTACCACATCATCCTCAAAACACAATCATAATTCTTCTCAATTTTCTGTCTTGCCACTGGTGCCGAGGCTGCGAAAGAGGGTGAAGGAGAAGTCTTTGCCAACGCTGGTACTGCTGCTGCTATGGAAAGCTTTCTCCTTTATCCTTTCTCCTTGAGCGCTTTGATTCCCTGCGGCCATCTTGGTCTGCTGCGGCCATTCTCGACAGATTCAAAACAACCAACATTTGAACTAAAACATTTTAATTAATTAAATTTAATTTTTATTTAGACTTTAGATTCTAAAATTTTAATATATTATACCCAAAACCGTTTATTCCACAAATTTATTTGAGCGGCTGCCAAAATGGCAGCCGCTAACCAAATTTCTTCAAAAATCATTTAAATAAATAAAAGAACTTGGAATATTTAGCGAAAAAATATATTGAGAGATATGAGAGGAAATAGGAAAATTGTATATAATATAAACCACTTTTATGTGTATTGAGTAAAATAAAGCTAAATCTTTAAAAATGCTAGATTTAGAGATATTTTTTCAGCCTTACTAAAACCATGAAACAACAACGACCCATGCAAAAATACCTGTACTCCATCAAACGCGACTTACACTTATCCTAATCCTCACCTCAACTTTTGATTGCATTATGTTTTTTAGATAAGATGAATTAATTTTTAATGAGGGTTAATTAGAATTGGGGCGTGGAGATAACTTTTTTGATTGGCTGGGGCGATGGTGTTTCAATGTTTGTATTTACAACAGCGGCCATATTGTTTTTTCGGGTATTTTAATTTCTTCGTAGACGGGTTATGTGACAATTCGCATGGTTTCTTACTCTGATGTTTCTACTTTTCAGCGTAATGACCTAACAGAATAATTCAGACATTAATAAATTGTAAATAATTATTTTTGTAATTTTGCCTTTCGGAATTTAACTCTGTCCATTTGAAACAGGAAAAGAGGTGTTTGAATTTAAAAATCTAATTATTAGATTCTAATATAACGATTCAACTCATTGATATAAAATAAAAGAACACTACTTTTGAAGATCTTTATTTCGAATTATTCATGAATAACCTTATTTAACAGTTACAGAACTATTTACATATTTGCCAAGTTAAACATACATGATTAAATAATGATTATTTGCATGTATTTCTTAATATATGTTCTTTATCTTATAAATTATTATTTTCAAAAAGCATTTCGACATAATTTATCCAAGTTTTTAAATATTTAAACAATTTTACATTTTAATACTCACATCAAGATATTTTAAGTAACTCAAATTAATTTTTGTGATCTTTTTTTTAAGCGCTACTATGGCAGCAGACGTTGCCATGAAGAATGTCCATCCTCTGCAGTGTGTTGTTCACTTTCTTGACGACTCTTTTGAAACCTTTGACCTCGAGGTACTTACAGGGAGGATTAAAGATATTTCCATCAGATATGCTAACTAATTATGCTAGAAAATGTTTTAAATATTTATCCAGGAAATGCAAAATTGCAATTTTTTAATCCAAGGTCTAAATGATAAGTATAAATTATCTGAAACTTTCCAACTATTTTATTTCTCTATTTTTATCTGCATCTCAAATATAGATTTTAAATGGCATTTGAACCGACGACAACAGCGCAGGGAAAAGGCGCAAGTGCTGCTCAATAAGGTATTTGACCACCTGGACATCTCAGAGAAGAAGTACTTCGGCCTGCAGTTCTATGACACAATGACTTCAGAGGAGAATGTGAGTGTTCACTTTGAATTAGATGCATCAAATGAAATAATATGAAATGCTTTGTTTTTTTGTTTTTTTAAGGCAATAAAACCGAAAATACTTTTCCAAATCATTAGAATTTTTACTTGCATTACAAGCAATCATCTAGAAAAATAACTCAAATGTTAAACAGTACACTATTACACATTACACATTCTATTTAAACTGCAAAAGGGTATTATTTTCGTTGTGCCAATTTTTAAGGCAATTCACAACACCAAAACACCCTCCACTCTTTTCTTCCACTTCTCTCAAGTATCTTCTTCTATCTTCAATTGCTCTCAATATTCAAACCCTCAAAACACTCGTTTCATACTCATTTTCAACTGATCCATTCTCTTCGACACCATCACTCCATCACCCTAATTCCATCACACACACACCTCCACCCCAACTGAATATCACTCCATCCATCCATTTGCAGCAGCAGCAACTTGATCACATTTCATCCCACTCTACAACCATCAAAAGCATCCAAGCCTCAATCCACGCTAATCCAAGAACATCCATTGCTTCTTTCAAACATCCAAAAACACTGAAATAGGTCAATTAATCACTTGATGCTACATCAATCGCACAACAACTTATCCTACCTTTCATAATGGCTGCTAATTGATGAGATGATTGGTGTTGTATCTGGCGTGTTTATTCTTTTTGAAACTTTTTCTTCCATTTAATCTTTTTTCTTCTTAGCCTACAAACCTCTCCTTTCATAATAGTTACACAAGTTACTTACTCCACTCACCTGCAATACATACATACATACATACATACATACATACATACATACATACATACATACATACATACAAACGAGGATTCAAAAAGGAGTGTACCTATTTATGACTACTTAGTATTTATTTATCCTTTCTATTTATTATTTATGACTGTTTATTATTATTTATTGTAAATATTTGTTATTATACATGTACTTGTTTATAGTTGTTATGCTTGCCTGAGGAAGACTTCACTAACAACCTACTATACCTTTTATCTTCAGCTGGCAGGATGTGATGAAGTTGAACTAATTGTGAGCCTCCTTTCATTATTCTATCTAGTCTTTCATCGTCATCATCATCATCATCATCATCATCATCATCATTGGCATCATCATCATCATTATCATCATCATTATCATCATCATCATTGGCATCATCATCATCATCATCAACGTCATCATCATCATCGTCGTCGTCGTTAATGAAAATATCTCATTTATAAAATATTTGTTACATTATTTATTCACATGCCTCAACATTTCAACAAAACTCATTATAAAGACGGCACAATAATATCGAAATCTTGCCTTTAAATAAGCATCATATACCCACCATACACTCATTGTACACCATTGTACACTTAATTGTACACTTAATTGTACACTTAATTGTACACTTAATTGTACACCATTGTACACTAATTGTACACTTAATTGTAACCTATTGTACACTTAATTGTTCACCACTGTACACTATTGTAAACTAATTGTACACTCGATAATGCATAGAGGTGGGTTGATCCTTCAAAGTCTGTCAAGAAGCAGCTCAAAAGTTGGTATATCTTCCACTATTCACAAGAAAATATTATTTATTCTATTTTTATTCTTATTATCATTATCATTATAATAATAATAATTATTATTATTATTGTCATAAGTAATGTAAATAGGTTTGTTCTAAGATTCCTCTCAGATATGCATTTATTTAATCATGCCCTCCACCACTACTACTACTACTATCATCATCGCTACTACTACTATCATCATCACTACGACTACTATCATCACACTTCATGCTTGAGTGCATCTCTAGCCAAAGCAAGGGAAACCATTGAAAATGTAAACTAAGGTTTAGGAGTAGTTGATGACATGTTTAGGAAAAGGGTTTTGATGATTTTAAACTGATTGCTTGTTTAATTTGTTATTAAAAAATATAGTATCAAATTTGTAGAAGAATAAATGAGTAAGAACTTCACTTAGTTAAATGGTCAAATTTTATTCGTTAAATTATCTAATTTAAATTGATAAATGGTTCGATTAAATTTATTAAATGACTTAATTAAATTCATTAAATGACTTAATTAAATGCCTTAAATGGTTCAATTAAGTGTCTAGGACAGCTTCAGAGGCTCTTTGGGCATTATGCATGTTTCGAGGTAGACTGACTGCCAAGTGATGTGATCAAGACGTTGTATTTAGTGGTAGTAGTAGTAGTTGTAGTAGTAGTAGTAGTAGTAGTAGTAGTAGTAGTAGTAGTAGTAGTAGTAGTAGTAGTAGTTGTAGTAGTAGTAGTAGTAGTAGTAGTAGTAGTACTAGTGGTAGTAGTAGTAGTAGTAGTAGTAGTAGTAGTAGTAGTAGTAGTAGTAGTAGTGGTAGTAGTAGTAGTGAGAGACAACTATGAAGCTGCAGCATTATGTTCTTCCTTAATACCAGTCTTCGCTGCGTTTTTAATGATACTTTACCATACCACCTTTCCACCACACTACACCACCCTTCCACCACACTACACCAGCACTTCCACCACACCACACCACACCAGCACTACCACCCTTCCACCACACCACACCAGCACTTCCACCACACCACACCACCACACTCACACCACACCAGCACTACCACACTCACACCACACCAGCATTCCACCACACCACACCAGCACTTCCACCCTTCCACCACACCACACCAGCATTCCACCACACCACACCACACCACCACACTCACACCACACCAGCACTTCCACCCTTCTGCTTCTACTTCCGCGTGAAGTTCTACGTGCCGGAGCCTGACCTGCTGCAAGAAGAGTACACCAGGTGGGTGGGTGGGTGGTGGAAGGGTAGGTGGGTGGTTGGTGGTTAGGTGCATTGGTGGGTGTGAGAGAGAGGGTGGTGGTGCATTGATGGGGGAGTGGGTGGTGGGTGAGTGGTAGGTGGGTGGTGGTCAGGTGGTGTATTGGTGGGAGAGAGCGGGTTGCTGGTGGTTTATGTAGTAATCATCATCATCGTCATTATCGTTATCATCATCATCGTCATTATCGTTATCATCATCATCGTCATTATCGTTATCATCATCATCGTCATTATCGTTATCATCATCATCGTCATCATCATCATCGTCATCATCATCATCGTCATCATCATCATCGTCATCATCATCATCGTCATCATCATCATCGTCATCATCATCATCGTCATCATCGTTATTCTCATCATGAATGGGTCGATAGGCGGTGCTTTGTACAATTCATCCAGTACAAAAATATAACTTTTCTAACTAACCGACTTCATCATCATCATCATCGCCATCATCACCATCATCATCGCCATCGCCACCTGTTCAGGTTCTACTACTTCCTGCAATGCAACAAGGACATCTCGGCAGACAAACTGAAGGTTCCTGATAATGATCTCCTCTACCTTGCCGCCTACTCCGCCCAGTGTGAGTGGAGGTGTTGTGGTAGTTTTTGTGGGAGTTGTTGTGGTGGTAGTTGTTGTGGTAGTTGTTGTGGTTGTTGTGGTAGTTGTTGTGGTAGTTGTTGTGGTAGTTGTTGTGGTTGTTGTAGCTGCTGTGGTAGTTGTTGTGGGAGTAGTAGTTGTTGCAGGGTTGTTTTGTTGTGGCTGTGGGCAGAGGGAGAAAGTCTTGTTGTGAGAGGAAATACGGTGTTCCTTCCGAGATGAGGTCAGTGAGGGACCCTCCACAACCCTCTTCAACTGCTTCCTCCCCACCTTCTTGCCCACTTCATCTCTACTTTCTCTCCTTCCTCTTTTTTTAACTCTTCAACTACTTCTTCCCTTGCCTCTTTTTATCCCCTTCCCACCCACCTCCACCTCCTTCCCTTCCACCTCAACCTCCACCTTCCTCCCACCCACCTCCACCTCCCTCCCACCCCCCTCCACCTTCCTCCCACCCATCTCCACCTCTCTCCCACCCACCTCCACCTCCCTCCCACCCACCTCAACCTCCACTTCCCTCCCACCCACCTCAACCTCCACCTCACTCCCACCTCAACCTTCCCTCCACTTCAACCTTCACCTCCCACCCACCCACCACCCAGCCGAACTGGGCGACCACTCGAGCACGGAGCACGCCAGCAACGGCACCTACCACTTCGACTACCTCAGCCACAAGCCGGCCCACTTCGTCAACCAAGTCAGACACCTCCACAAACAACTCAAGTGCCTGGCCTTCTTCTCTGCGTCGTCGTCATCATCATCGTTTTCTCAATAATCAACATCATTATCATCATCATTATCATCATCATTATCATCATCATTATCATTATCATTATTATCATCATTATCATCATCATTATCATCATCATTATCATTATCATCATCATTATCATCATCATTATCATCATCATTATCATCATCATTACCATCATCATTATCATCACCACCATCATCACCATCATCATCACCACCTCCACCACAGGGGCACTCGTCCGGTCGACTGTGAGATGAGGTTTCTGAAGCTGGTGAAGCGCCTCGACACCTACGGAGTCAACCTCTACAAGGCCACCCTGGTTCTCTATTCCTCTTATTTTCGTTTTTATTTTCACCGTCCTTATCATTTATTATTATTTACTATTATAAATAATAATTATTATTATCAACAACGACGTTTCACACACACACGCACACACATACACACACACGTACACACACACACGTACACGTACACACACACAAACACTCACACATACTCACACACACACACACACACACACACACACACTCACACACACACACACACGTACACACACACACACACACACGTACACACACACACACACACACACGTACACGTACACAGGAGCAGTCGTGCAAGGAGATCCAGATAGGCGTGACTGCGAGGGGACTGCTGGTCTTCAGCAAGGACGCCAAGACGAGCCTCTTCAAGTGGTCTGTGCTTCTCTTCGTTTGCCTTGTCTTTGGTGTAGTTGTCATCGTTGTTGTAGTAGGGCTTGTGGTTGCCATTGTGTTTGCCACGTGCAAAAGCCTTCAAATCAATTTGATTAAAAGGAATATTTATTATTATATACTTTTATAATATTCGATTATTTTGATGATTATGATCACTATCATCACCTTCCTTGGCGGCCACCAGGGTGGACATAATAAAGTTGTCGTTCAAGCGCAAGCTCTTCTTCATCCACCTCCACAAGCCAGCCGCTTCCTTCATCGTTAGTCCCTTCCTTTCTTCCTTCCTTCCTTCCTTCCTTCCTTCCTTCCTTCCTTCCTTCCTTCCAAAATTGTCCAAATATTTAATTAACCCTCTACTGCATAGTGATGCCAATTGGCATCACTACTTCTATGCTTTTTCATGAAGTTCAAAATGCCAAAATAAATCATTAGATAATTTTTTTAGATAGTAAACGCCCTATTTTAAAAAAATTAAATTTAATTAATTAAATTATTGATTTACACCAACACACTACAACCACACCACAACCACACTACAACCACACCACAACCACACTACAACCACACCACAACCACACTACAACCACACCACAACCACACTACAACCACACCACAACCACACTACAACCACACTACAACCACACCACAACCACACCACAACCACACCACAACCACACCACAACCACACTTTTCCACGACGACGACGACGACGACAGACACAGGCGGAGAGTGCAGCGACGGTGACGTCAGTGGCGAGCGAGAACATCTACGGCTTCCACATGTCGTGCTACCGCTCGTGCAAGAACCTCTGGAAGGCGTGCGTCGAACACCACACCTTCTTCTGCCTCCACTCGCAACAACAACAACAACAACTACTACACAACAAACAACAACTTGTAGATAAACAACAACAACAACAACAACAGCAACAGGAACAGATTTTAAGAAATAAACAACAAAGCATAGACGCGGTGCTTTTAGAAAACAAGCATCCTAGCAAAGTCACCACCACCAACAACAACAACAACAACAACAACAACAACATCAGCAACATCAGCAGCTTGACGTTCATAAAGGCGAAGAACCGCATGGCAATGGTCACCACACCCACCACCGCCGCCACCTCCAACAAGTCACCCTCTTCCTCTCCCCCTCTCGACCTCTCCGACAACACTGCCGTCTCCCTCGCCTTCCTGCCCATCTCGACAAGTCGACAGAACACCACCACCCCCCAACCCAGCCACCAAGCCTCCCTACTGCAAGCACCACCCATCGCCACCACCCGCTCCTTGCAGCCCTCAACATCGACCACCCACTACATCTTCGACCTCCCTTCCTCTCGACCCTCCAACAACAAAACCACCACAACTACTACCAGCACCAGTGGCAGTGGCAGTGGCAGCAACGCAGACAACAAGAACCTCCCAGTCCTCAACCGCTCATCCGCCTTCCGATCCACGCACGCCACCCAACTCCTCAAAAACGACCTCGAAATCAACAACACTCCGCTACAACAATCCACGTCGTCATCATTCAAATCCGTCTTCGTCATTCCAGACAACAACAACAACACCAGCAGCCATGACGTCAGCATGAGTCCCTACGACAACAGCCTCGACACTGAGATCCCTCTCCTCTCTGACGAGGGCATCAGGAGTAGTGGCAACAACAACAACAACAACAACAACAACAGCAGCAGCAACAACAACAACAGCAGCAGCAGCAGCAGCAGCAGGGGCGTGGCGAAGCACCCTTCAGACCGCAAGAGGTTCTTCGAGCCCAAGCACGTCGTCGAGCCTGCCGAGAGCTCTGAAGAGTCGGTTCTTTTATCTCTCTCTATGTTTCTTTCTTCCCATTTCTCTCTCTCTCTCTCATTCTCTCTATGTCTTCTTCTCAGTTTCTATCTCTTTTTCGTTTTCGTCTCATCTCATCTCTTAATATGTTTATTTGTTTTTGCTCCTCAGCTTAAATATTCAATAGAATAATAAGTCCATTTCCCTTTTTTAAGGCTTTTCATGTTGCTTTCGACACGCGCACTGTTAGATGTGCACATTTAACGTCTTTTCAAATATCACATTACCACCACCAACATCATCACCTCCACCACTACCATCATCATCACCAGCATCATCACCTCCACCACTACCATCATCATCACCAACATCATCACCTCCACCACTACCATCATCATCATCATCATCATCATCATCATCATCATCATCATCATCATCATCATCATCAGCACCATCACCACCACAACAACCACACAGTGAAGACGGCAGGGTGGTGGACAAAGCAGACGCGAAGACCATCACCACCCTCTCACCCATCGTCATGCTCAGCAACAACAACAACAACAACCTCCTCTTCCACACCGACAACAACAACACTACTTTCGATTCGGAAGCTAGACAAGGCGCCCTAAGAAGGAACAACGTCAGTTCCTTCTTTGCGCCTTTGTTGTTTTTTTTGCGTTTTTTTGTGGTTTTTTCCTGTTTTTGTGTTTTTGTGTTTTGTTTTTGTTATGTTTTGCTTTTGCTGTGTTCATAGTGCCCAATGACTTCCCTTGAGTATTCCATTTTCCAAACTAAACCTCCATAAGACCTCTCAACCTTCGTCTCTCCCTTCGAAACTACTATCAGCGACCACCTCTCCATCCTCTTCCTCTTCCTCCTCCAAAGAATCTAGAGTGGTGAGAAAAACAACAACAACAATAATAATGATAATAATAATAATGATAATAATAATGATAATAATAATAATGATAATAATAATAATGATAATAATAATAATAATGATAATATAGATACTATTGCTTCTGCGCCATAACTAACTATCTAAACATCATTTGAAACACCACCACCACCACCCTTTGACCACGTCACCACCACCACCCTCTGACCACGTCACCACCACCACCACCCTTTGACCACGTCACCACCACCACCCTCTGACCACGTCACCACCACCACCACCCTCTGACCACGTCACCACCACCACCACGCAGGACTCGAAGGGTAGGGGGGGTGGCAGTGGTGGGGGCAGGAGTGTGCTGGAGGGACTGATAACGGTGAGGATGAGGCCTGATGCGCAAGGCAGGTTCGGGTTCAACGTCAAGGTGGGTGGGTGGGTGGGTGGGTGACGATGGTGCTTGTTTCAATCCCTCTCACACTCTCTCCTCTCCTCTCTCTTCTTCTCTCCTTCACTTTTCCTTCTCTCACTCTTCTCTTTTAACTCTTCCTCACTCCTCCCCTCTTCTCTCACTCCTCCACCACCACCACGAGCACCACCACCACCACCACGAGCACCACCACCACGAGCACCACCACCACCACTGCACCACCACTGCACCACCACCACCACGAGCACCACCACCACCACGAGCACCACCACCACCACGAGCACCACCACCACCACTGCACCACCACCACCACTGCACCACCACCACCACGAGCACCACCACCACCACTGCACCACCACCACCACGAGCACCACCACCACCACGAGCACCACCACGAGCACCACCACGAGCACCACCACCACGAGCACCACCACCACCACGAGCACTACCACCACCACGAGCACAGGGCGGCTCAGACCTGCAGCAGGCGATCGTGGTGAGCAGAGTGGCGCCAAACTCGCCAGCAGACGTCTGCCAGCCGAACCTCTGCGAGGGTGACCACGTGCTCTTCATCAATGGCCGCGATGTGTCGCAGCACACGCACACGCAGGTGTTTCATCGGGGTGGGGGGGGGGGGGCTTGGTGGCTTGGTGGCTTGGTGTGTGCTACACCACAGTAGGGATGGGCGGTTTGTTTGATTGGCTGATCATTCGATGTGTAGTGGTGAACTGCGGATTTAGTTTTCTTGGTTTTTTTTATGGTTTAATTGTTATCGAGTTAATTATTTGATCATCGCCATCATCGTTATCATCATCACCACCCCCATCATCATCATCATCATCACCACCACCATCATCGTCATCATCATCATCACCACCACCATCATCATCAGGTGGTCCAGTTCATCAGGGCTTCCAGGGAGACCCACTCAGGAGAGCTGGTACTCGTCATACAGAGGAATGGTGCGCGGGCTTTGTGTGCCACTTTTATCATTATCATCATTACCACTATTATCATCACCATCATTACCACTATTATCATCACCATCATCATCGCCACCATCATCACCATAACTTCATCGTCATCATCTCACACCAAACCACTCACAATACCACACCACTCACACTACCACACCAAACCACTACCACACCAAACCACTACTGCACCAAACCACTACCACACCAAACCACTACCACACCAAACCACTACCACACCAAACCACTACCACACCAAACCACTACCACACCAAACCACTACCACACCAAACCACACCAAACCAAACCACACCACTCACACTACCACACCAAACCACTACCACTACCACACCAAACCACTACCACTACCACTCACACCAAACCACTCACACTACCACCCCACACTCTTGCACTCAACGACAGCGTACCTGAACGACACGTCACCGGGCGAGCCGGACTTCCAGTACATTCCCGACTCGCACCACATGGTCGCCATCCTGCCGCCACAGGCAGACGCGCTGGCAGCCTCGATCTTCCTGCTCAGGGAGAGTCTCGAGAGCGGCTCTGGCTTGGCGCAGTTCGAGGCTGGTTGGGTGGTGAGGAGGAGGAGGAGGAGGGAGAAGAGGCGTTGCTTTCATGGGGGAGGATTTGGTGGAAAGGGAAGGGGTGGAAGATTTTGTGGGTGATAGGGGAGAGGTTGTTGTGGTGGTGGAATGGTCATGATTTTGAGTGGTTTTAATTTTTTTTACTACCATTACAATATCATCATCACCACCACCACAACATCATCATCATCATAAGCACCACTACCACCACTACATCCTGATCATCATCATAAGCACCACTACCACCACTACATCATCATCATCATCATAAGCACCACTACCACCACAACATCCTCATCATTATCACTACCACCACCACCACAACAACAACATCATCATCATCATCATCATCATCATAAGCACCACCACCACCACCACCACCACAACATCCTCATCATCATCATTGGCACCACCACCACTACAACATCATCATCATCATAGGCACCACTACCACCACCACAACATCCTCATCATCATCAGGCACCACCACCACAACAACATCATCATCATCATCATCATAAGCACCACCACCACAACATCCTCATCATCATCATAGGCACCACCACCACCACAACATCATCATCATCATCAGGCACCACCACCACCACAACAACATCATCATCATCATCATAAGCACCACCACCACAACATCCTCATCATCATCATAGGCACCACTACCACCACAACATCCTCATCATCATCATAGGCACCACTACCACCACAACATCCTCATCATCATCATAGGCACCACCACCACCACAACATCATCATCATCATCATCACTACCACCACAACAACATCATCATCATCATCATAAGTACCACCACCACCACCACAACATCCTCATCATCATCATAGGCACCACTACCACCACTACATCATCATCATCATAGGCACCACTACCACCACTACATCATCATCATCATCACTACCACCACCACCACCACAACATCATCATCATCATCATAGGCACCACCACCACCACAACATCATCATCATCATCATCACTACCACCACCACCACAACAACATCATCATCATCATCATAGGCACCACTACCACCACTACAGCAACTCTACCGCAAGAAGGCGGGCTTGACGATGACGGCTTCTCAGTTGCCTGCTAACCTCGGCAAGAACCGCTACCGAGACATCAGTCCTTGTGCGTGCGTTCGCTTGGGTGCTTGTCTCTGTGTGTTCTTGTGTGCTCGTGTGTGTGTTCTTGTGTGCTTGTGACGACTGTTTGTGTATGTGCGTATTTGTGTGCTTTTGTTTGTTGCCTCTATGTGGGTTGTTTTAGGGTAGTATTAAGTGTGGTGTTGTATGTTGTGTGCTTGTACAGGCTTGTGCGCTTGCTATTAATAATCTCCCAACCCTGCACATCATCATCATCATCAAAATACACCATCACTACCAAACTACACCATTCTCATCATCACCACACCACGTGACGACAGACGACACGACGAGGGTGAAGTTAAAAGGACAACTCTCCGACTACATCAACGCCAGCTACGTCAATGTACTTACTGCCGTCATACCACCTTTCCTTAACGACACCATACTACCTCTACTTAATGACACCATACTACCTCTAACTAATGACACTATACCACCTCTACTTAATGACACCATACTACCTCTACTTAACGACGCCATACTACCTCTACTTAATGACGCCATACCACCTTCGCTTAATGACTCTATACTACCTCCACCTGAATCAAATGTACTGCTCATCACTGGATCACCAATCCATCATCATCACTCGATCACCACCACACCAATCCATCATTCCTCCACCACTTTCGCCACCACTGCACCATCACTCCACCACCACCAATGCACCACCACCACTCTACCACCACTATCATCACCACCACCACCACCAGATGCACATTCCGTCGACCAGCATCGTCAACCACTACATAGCCACCCAAGGACCCCTGCCCAACACCACCCAGGACTTCTGGAACCTCGTCGTGCAGGAAGGTCTGCATCATCTTCGTCATCATCATCATCATCTTCGTCATCTTCGTCATTGCCATTGCCATTAGCATCATTATCATTATCAGTTACGGCGTCATCTTCATCATCATCCTTATTATCATCACCTTCATCATCATCATCATCTTCATCACCATCATCATCATCATCATCATCACACAGGCTCCAGCCTCATCATCATGCTCACGGTCACGGTGGAACGGGGTCGAACTAAGTGCCACAAGTACTGGCCCGACCTCGACACGTGTCTCGTCTTTAAGAACAACCACGCCGCCAACAATGATACTAACAACAATAGTTTACTTAATATAAATAATAAAAACAACAAAAACAACAATAAGAACAATAACAAAAAGCTCTGCGTCACGAACGTCAGTGAGACGTTCCCGTGTGACTCATACGTGTGCAGAGAGTTCATCCTGTCGTACGAGGATGCAGACGATGATGATGATGGTGGTGGTGGTGGTGGTGATGATGATCTCAATCATCGCTCTGACGTTCTTGTCGATGGGGTGTGTTTTGTGTCTAATTTTCTAATTTTTTTATATTCGTTAATAATGATTTGTTATGAATAGTTAATAATATTAGTTAGTTAACAATAAATAATAATATTTATTTGCAAATAGTTAAGAATATTAGTTAGTTACAAATATAGAATAAGAATATTAGTTAGTTACAAATATAGAATAAGAATATTAGTTAGTTACAAATATAGAATAATTCCAATGAGATGACGGATTGAATGAATGCTTTGCAGGTGCTGAGAGACGGAAGGTCTGCCAAAAGAGCGGCAAACCTCCCCTCCTCCTCCTCCTCGAGCCTGTCTCCCTGGGTGCGCAAGGTGACCCAGCTGCAGTACACCGCATGGCCGGACCATGGCGTGCCCGACGACTGCTCAGACTTCCTGCAGTTCGTCGAGTTGGTTGGCCGTCTGAAGGAGGAGGGGGCTGGTGGTGGAGAGAAGGGACCTTGCATCGTGCATTGCAGGTGAGTCGTTGGTGCATCTCTCTGATGATGAACTTTTACGCCATTTTAACTTCTAAAACATCCACAAACTTTGCGCCTCAATTACACTCCACTTCACCCTTTTCTTTCTCTTCTACCCCTTCTTCCCATTCTACCCTTCCCTTCTCCTCCACCCCTTCCAATCTTTTTTTTTCCCTTCACCTCCTCCCTCCATCCACCTCCACTTCCTCCCTCCATCCACCTCCACTTTCTCCCTCCATCCACTTCCACTTCTTCCCTCCATCCACTTCCTCCCTCCATCCACCTCCACTTCCTCCCTCCATCCACCTCCACTTCTTCCCTCCATCCACCTCCACTTCTTCCCTCCATCCACTTCCACTTCCTCCCTCCACTTCCTGCCTCCATCCACCTACACTTCCTCACTCCATCCACCTCCACTTCCTGCCTTCATCCACCTCCACTTCCTGCCTTCATCCACCTTCACTTCCTGCCTCCATCCACCTCCACTTCCTGCCTTCATCCACCTCCACTTCCTGCCTCCCTTCACCTCCACTTCCTGCCTCCCTTCACTTCCACTTCCTGCCTCCCTTCACCTCCACTTCCTGCCTCCCTTCACCTCCACTTCCTGCCTCCACCCACCTCCACTTCCTGCCTCCATCCACCTCCACTTCCTCCCTCCATCCACCTCCACTTCCTCCCTCTATCCACCTCCACTTCCTCCCTCCATCCACCTCCACTTCTTCCCTCCATCCACTTCCACTTCCTCCCTCCATCCACTTCCACTTCCTCCCTCCATCCACTTCCTGCCTCCATCCACCTCCACTTCCTCCCTCCATCCATCTCCACTTCCTGCCTCCATCCACCTCCACTCCCTGCCTCCATCCACCTCCACTCCCTGTCTTCATCCACCTCCACTTCCTGCCTCCATCCACCTCCACTTCCTGCCTCCATCCACCTCCACTTCCTGCCTCCATCCACCTCCACTTCCTGCCTCCATCCACCTCCACTCCCTGCCTCCATCCACCTCTACTTCCTGCCTCCATCCACCTCCACTCCCTGCCTCCATCCACCTCCACTTCCTACCTCCATCCACCTCCACTTCCTGCCTTCATCCACCTCCACTTCCTGCCTCCATCCACCTCCACTCCCTGCCTCCATCCACCTCCACTCCCTGCCTCCACCCACCTCCAGCGCAGGCATCGGGCGCACAGGCGTTCTGATCGCCATGGAGACGGCCACCTCGCTGATGCACACGCACCAACCAGTGCACCTCCTCGACGTCGTCAGGCAGATGAGGGAACAACGCGCCATGCTCATCCAAACCTCGGTGTGTGTGTGTGTGTGTGTGTGTGTGTGTGTGTGTGTGTGTCGGTGTGTGTGTGTGTGTGTGTGTGTGTGTGTGTGTGTGTGTGTGTGTGTGTGTGTGTGTCGGTGTGTGTGTATGTGTCGGTGTGTGTGTGCGTGTCTGTGTGTGTGTGTGTGTGTGTGTGTGTGTGTGTGTGTGTGTGTGTGTGTGTGTGTGTGTGTGTGTCGGTGTGTGTGTGTGTGTGTGTGTGTGTGTCGGTGTGTGTGTGTATGTGTCGGTGTGTGTGCATGTGTCGGTTTGTGTGTGTGTTTGTGTGTGTGTGTGTGTGTGTGTGTGTCGGTGTGTGTGTGTGTATGTGTGTGTGTGTGTAGGGTGCTTATTTCTTCGGATGAGTCATCTCACAAACGTCATCTTGCGTACACAGAGCCAGTACAAGTTCGTGTGTGAAGCTGTCCTCAAGGTGTACGACGGTAAGTCTCCATCCACATCCTTTTTTACACCTCATTCTGTACATTCAAACGCCATGAATACAAATTATAATTAGTAGTCAATAGTTATTGAGTCAGTATTAATATGATCTACTTAACCTAATCTCACTGCAGACAAGTTATCCAAACACAGACGCTTGTGAGATCGCATAATCCCATCATCATCATCATCCCAATCAACCTCCTCATCATCATCTTCTTCATCATTGCTATCATCATCATCATCTCCATCATCATCATAACCATTATTCTCGTCATCTTAGATCTTAATCAAAGCTTATGTAACTAGCTTATAGGGAACACACACACACACACACACACACACACACACACACACACACACACACACACACACACACATGTGCTTGCGTGCGTGCACACATCCGCGCAAACCCTTCTATATTTGTTTGTGAACACACATAGAAGCTACCACATGTGTGTGTATGTGTTTTAAATTGTGATATTTTGTAAACCCTTTCAACAACAAAAACACCTCATCACCTTCGACAGTGAGATTGTCGATAGATAATAGGGCTTTGTTTGCTTTTTGTTTGGGAAGGGTCAGGCCTATAGAGCGCTTCTGATGTTCTGCTTGGCGCCACACGGCCGCTCTGGTAGTCGCCATCATCATCATCATCGCCATCATCATCATCATTGCCATCATCATCATCATCGCCATCATCAGCATCATCGCCATCATCATCATCATCTACACCGCATCTTTTCACCACCATTTCTACAGGCACTGTTTTGTTTAAAAACTTGTGTTCTTTTGTATGCAATCATGTACAATCTGCGCGTGTGTGCGTGCGTGTGCCCAAGAGGGTGTTTAATGACAGCTTGCGTTCTCCTAAGTTGATCACGTGCTAAGTTTCCTTTTACTCCTCGTCCACCCTTCAACCTTGACTTCCAATGCATCTTTGCTGAGACATTATTTATTTGCTCGTTCGTCATCCTCATCTTAAATCCCTTCACGGCAAGCATTCAATTCATTTTCCAGCATTTCACAAACACACAAACACAAACACATTTCCAATAAAACAAAATTATTATTTTTGTTATTTTTGAAGCATTTTTCTTCTGACGATCACCATGGCGATAGGCGCGCTTGTCTCTCATACGCATTAATTCCCTATTAATAATATTTTTTTCTATTTTCTTGTATATTATTATTCTCCATATTATTCATATTATTATGATTTCTTGCTAACTGTCGAGATCGTTACAAACAAAATAAAATCAACTTTCAAAATCTTCCGGCTGAATACAGCATGGCCGAGTGATGCAGATACAAGAAATAAGTCGTTAAGCCCATTTTTATTCATCCACTTCATCGTCATCATCATCATCATCAACGCTCTCTCCATCATCATCATTATCATCAGCATCAGCTGCAAACTCTGACAACTTAAGGTCCTCTACTAAATCAGGCTGGTCGTCATCATCCTCATCAATTTCTACATCATCTTCGTCATCATCGTCTTCTTCATCATCTTCTTCTTCTTCATCATCTTCAACTTCTGCAGCTTTCCTGTAGGTTGGTTGAGTGACAGTCAAATGAAGGTGTATTTTAAGGATATTTAAATGAATGGTCGAGATGAAACACCCACCTCTTCGGACGATTTCCTTTCACTTCGAATCTGCAATGACGAAGTTGAATGCAGAGATCAAATAATCGTCCATACAACACCTCATCAACTTGCTTTCAATGAATACAGTTGTGTCAAAACAAACCTTTCGGCATCGTCGTCGTCATCATCACCATCTTCGTCATCATCATCATCATCTCCGAACTTGAAGAGGTCACTGAACTCCTTCCTGGTCTCCTCAGTGGCTGCTGGCTTGACCTCCTTTACTGGCTTCTCCATTCTCGGAATGTCGTCAAGCGAGAGCTGCAGTGGTTGATGTGGTTGCCATGGTAGTTGTGGTTGCCATGGTGGTTGTGGTGCTATGGTGGTTTTGGTTGCCATGGTGGTTGTGGTTGCCATGGTGCAGTGGTGGTTGCCATGGTGGTTTTGGTTGCCATGGTGCAGTGGTGGTTGCCATGGTGCAGTGGTGGTTACCATGGTGGTTTTGGTTGCTATGGTGCAGTGGTGGTTGCCATGGTGGTTTTGGTTGCCATGGTGCAGTGGTTATTGTGGTTGGAATGGTGCAGTGGTTATTGTGGTTGTAGCACGGTGCAGTGGTAGTAATGGCTGGAATGGTGTAGTGATGGCTGTAGCACGGTGTAGTGGTGGTTGTAGCACGGTGCAGTGGTGGTAATGGATGGAATGGTGTAGTGGTGGCTGTAGCACGGTGCAGTGGTGGTTGTGGTTTAAAATAATTATAAATCACTGCATTCTGCTCATAAGACCACTTCTCCCAGCTTATCCCTCACTCCTCTTCACTCACCCCCTCCCCTCCTCCTCACTCACCCCCTCCCCTCCTCCTCACTCACCCCCTCCCCTCCTCCTCACTCACCCCTCCCCTCCTCCTCACTCACCCCTCCCTCCCTTCCTCACTTACCACCTCCCCTTCTCCTCACTCACCCCTCCCCTCCTCCTCCCTGCCACCTTATCCTTCCTGCATAGAATGATCTCCATCTGCTTGAGTTTGATCTTCATGAAGGCGTCGTAGTAGCTCTTGAGGGGGTTGCTGTGGCCCTGTGTCGACCACTTGTCTTCCAGACGCTTCTGTGTGGTAGTGGTTGCGGTCGTGGTTATTTTTGTTGTTCTGGTGCCAGTAGTGGTGCTTGATGTTGTTTTTGTGGTGGTTGATGTTGTTTTTGTGGTGGTTGATGTTGTTTTTGTGGTGGTTGATGTTGTTTTTGTGGTGCTTGATGTTGTTTTTGTGGTGGTTGATGTTGTTTTTGTGGTGGTTGATGTTGTTTTTGTGGTGGTTGATGTTGTTTTTGTGGTGGTTGATGTTGTTTTTGTGGTGGTTGATGTTGTTTTTGTGGTGGTTGATGTTGTTTTTGTGGTGCTTGATGTTGTTTTTGTGGTGCTTGATGTTGTTTTTGTGGTGCTTGATGTTGTTTTTGTGGTGCTTGATGTTGTTTTTGTGGTGCTTGATGTTGTTTTTGTGGTGCTTGATGTTGTTTTTGTGGTGCTTGATGTTGTTTTTGTGGTGCTTGATGTTGTTTTTGTGGTGGTTGATGTTGTTTTTGTGGTGCTTGATGTTGTTTTTGTGGTGCTTGATGTTGTTTTTGTGGTGGTTGATGTTGTTTTTGTGGTGGTTGATGTTGTTTTTGTGGTGGTTGATGTTGTTTTTGTGGTGCTTGATGTTGTTTTTGTGGTGCTTGATGTTGTTTTTGTGGTGGTTGATGTTGTTTTTGTGGTGGTTGATGTTGTTTTTGTGGTGGTTGATGTTGTTTTTGTGGTGCTTGATGTTGTTTTTGTGGTGCTTGATGTTGTTTTTGTGGTGCTTGATGTTGTTTTTGTGGTGCTTGATGTTGTTTTTGTGGTGGTTGATGTTGTTTTTGTGGTGGTTGATGTTGTTTTTGTGGTGCTTGATGTTGTTTTTGTGGTGCTTGATGTTGTTTTTGTGGTGGTTGATGTTGTTTTTGTGGTGGTTGATGTTGTTTTTGTGGTGCTTGATGTTGTTTTTGTGGTGCTTGATGTTGTTTTTGTGGTGGTTGATGTTGTTTTTGTGGTGGTTGATGTTGTTTTTGTGGTGCTTGATGTTGTTTTTGTGGTGCTTGATGTTGTTTTTGTGGTGGTTGATGTTGTTTTTGTGGTGGTTGATGTTGTTTTTGTGGTGGTTGATGTTGTTTTTGTGGTGCTTGATGTTGTTTTTGTGGTGGTTGATGTTGTTTTTGTGGTGCTTGATGTTGTTTTTGTGGTGCTTGATGTTGTTTTTGTGGTGGTTGATGTTGTTTTTGTGGTGCTTGATGTTGTTTTTGTGGTGGTTGATGTTGTTTTTGTGGTGGTTGATGTTGTTTTTGTAGTGGTTGATGTTGTTTTTGTGGTGGTTGATGTTGTTTTTGTGGTGGTTGATGTTGTTTTTGTGGTGCTTGATGTTGTTTTTGTGGTGGTTGATGTTGTTTTTGTGGTGCTTGATGTTGTTTTTGTGGTGGTTGATGTTGTTTTTGTGGTGCTTGATGTTGTTTTTGTGGTGGTTGATGTTGTTTTTGTGGTGCTAGATGTTGTTTTTGTGGTGCTTGATGTTGTTTTTGTGGTGCTTGATGTTGTTTTTGTGGTGCTTGATGTTGTTTTTGTGGTGCTTGATGTTGTTTTTGTGGTGCTTGATGTTGTTTTTGTGGTGCTTGATGTTGTTTTGTGGTGGTTGATGTTGTTTTGTGGTGGTTGATGTTGTTTTTGTGGTGGTTGATGTTGTTTTTGTGGTGGTTGATGTTGTTTTTGTGGTGGTTGATGTTGTTTTTGTGGTGGTTGATATTGTTTTTGTGGTGGTTGATGTTGTTTTTGTGGTGGTTGATGTTGTTTTTGTGGTGGTTGATGTTGTTTTTGTGGTGGTTGATGTTGTTTTTGTGGTGGTTGATGTTGTTTTTGTGGTGGTTGATATTGTTTTTGTGGTGGTTGATGTTGTTTTTGTGGTGCTTGATGTTGTTTTTGTGGTGGTTGATGTTGTTTTTGTGGTGCTTGATGTTGTTTTTGTGGTGGTTGATGTTGTTTTTGTAGTGGTTGATGTTGTTTTTGAGGTGGTTGATGTTGTTTTTGTGGTGGTTGATGTTGTTTTTGTGGTGGTTGATGTTGTTTTGTGGTGGTTGATGTTGTTTTGTGGTGGTTGATGTTGTTTTTGTGGTGGTTGATGTTGTTTTTGTGGTGGTTGATGTTGTTTTTGTGGTGGTTGATGTTGTTTTTGTGGTGGTTGATATTGTTTTTGTGGTGGTTGATGTTGTTTTTGTGGTGGTTGATGTTGTTTTTGTGGTGGTTGATGTTGTTTTTGTGGTGGTTGATGTTGTTTTTGTGGTGGTTGATGTTGTTTTTGTGGTGGTTGATATTGTTTTTGTGGTGGTTGATGTTGTTTTTGTGGTGCTTGATGTTGTTTTTGTGGTGGTTGATGTTGTTTTTGTGATGGTTGATGTTGTTTTTGTGGTGGTTGATGTTGTTTTTGTAGTGGTTGATGTTGTTTTTGTGGTGGTTGATGTTGTTTTTGTGGTGGTTGATGTTGTTTTTGTGGTGGTGGTTGCGAGTGAAAAAGCTAAAATACCATCCTGAATTACCACCCAATAAATCAATAAATTATCGAAACCTTTAATAATTCAATAATTAAATCATCGATAAAGCCCAACTCAAAACCTCAACGCCCACCAGCCACCACCGACCACAGCGTCTGGATGCGTCAGGTCGAGAGGCTCAGAGCGCCTCAGCCGCTGCAGCACCTCACTCCACTGCTGCACCTTCTCCAGCACTGCCTTCAACTTCTTCTTGTAACCACCCGCCCTTGACACCTTCATGTACTTCTTCAACTGTTCATGTTGGTGATGATGAGTGTTGAGGTGGATCGGATCGAAATCGCGATTTGAATCGAAATTTTGTAATGAATCATTGAATTAATTTATGAAGATTATAAAGATGATGATGATGAAGATGAAAATGCGATGATGAGGACGATCATGATGAAGATCATGATGACGATCTTAAGGACGAAGATGATTATTATGATGATGCAGCAACCTGAACAATGGTGGGGGTGAGGAGTTCAGGCAGGGCGATAGAGTAGGAGTAGTGGAGGGAGTACTGCATCAGCAGCTCACACATCTCGTCCACCACCGCATCCTGGGACGATGGTGGCATTGGTGGTGTTGGGGGTTTAGATAGATCTTGGATGAACGGGTGGGCAGAAGGTGATGATGCTCCGATGGAAGTCT
>OX030957.1:7017756-7020256 GCA_943735955.1 Piscicola geometra | reverse complement strand
TCCCGGTCCCGTCCCGTTCCCGAAATTTGTTGTCCCGTCCCGTTCCCGAAATTTGTTTTCCCGTCCCGTCCCGTTCCCGATGGGACATCAGAATTTTGATTCCCGTCCCGTTCCCGCAACTCGATTCCCGGTCCCGACCCGTTTCGGAGAAAATTTTTTGTTTTTTATTCATTTTCGCTGCCGTTTTCACTGGTCCCAACCTTTCTAGTTCTAACATTTCTTAAAATTCATTATTTGAAAGTCAGAGAATATTTCTTTTAATAAAATAAAAAAAAACACGATTTAAATTTCAAATATTTATTGAAATGAAAGTATTGAAGTTAGTCATTGTTTTTGAGTATTTCAATCAAGTCTTTCAGCTTTCAAATTAGATGATTTTGGGTATGAAGTTAAACGACCACATATTGAAAAATTCCGTTCACAGGGAATAGAACTTGCAGATATACTAAACAAAATTTTGGCTACTTCTTGTAGTATTTGAAAATTGCTCATTTTACTCAAATAAAATAAAACATCTTAATAATCTTCAATTTTCTTCGTTCATTATTATTGATTCTTCAATAATGTTAGAAATATGTTTTTGACAACATTCTTATTCTCCACAACTGCACAAATAAAATCATTCGTATAATTTGATAGTATCATAATTTTATTATAATTTTTACGTTATAAAAACAAACATAATAGGTCTAAATAACCATCATTTGTTTTTTTTTCTCAACGGCACTGCAGCTTGGTCTGGCTGTACAAAATAGAATTAAATTTTCTCTAATGAAAGTCTTGGTATTTATTTCTTTTCTATTCCAAATTTTTTCCCTATTATTTTTTCATACTGGGGAAGCAACAGACATGCTGTCATATGAATAGGATCAATGGGCATCTTTTCTTTTGTCGAAATGATCAACTGAGCAATCATTTGGAAATTAATCATTCAAATTCAAAGTATTAATTTATAAAATAAAAATAATATAACTGACCATTTTGATTTCATCTGACAAGTTTTCATCATCACCCAGTTGTTCTAATCTCCCTAATATTTGGACTCACCATAACAACTTCAAATGTAGTGTTGGAGATTTTGACATTGGCAATGGTGGCTTTGTTATACATTTCTATTGCATTTAATACTTATTTTAAGTACGGAGTATCGATGAGATAAAGATTTCCATACTTAGAAGTTTACTAAAAAATCATTGTTAAAGAATCCAATCCCAATAACTGTTATTCCCGTTCCCGATTTGAATGTTGATTCCCGTTCCCGTCCCGAAAACCTATTCCCGGTTCCCGAATTTTCCCGTCCCGAAATTAATGTTCATTCCCGTTCCTGCGGGTACCCGGTCCGACCTCTAACACACACACACAAAATGCTATATGCCTCATCATCAAGTCACATTATCCACACCAAGCCACACCCACGCACCTGCAATGCCTTCCACCACATACTTGTCCTCCCCCTTTCCCTCCTCCTTCTTGCTCGAGTTGAAGACCACGGCAGCCCTCAATGCCAGAGAAACCTCCCTCAGAGCCGCAGGCAAGTCAGTCTGTGAGCGAAAGTTAATGAAATTTGAAATTTATTTCATTATGAAGATTTTGATGGAATGATTTATAATGTTAAAATGAAACATTGTCACATTCTATTGATGCAAGTGATATAATTAATTATATCAATTATTAAGAGAACACTAATTGGACTCACATTCAACAGACCATTCCACGTTTTGATCATTTTCATGTCAATCGGAATCAAATTAACGTTCTTTTTAATTTTCCCTTTATTAATTTCTTCATCATCACTACTATACTCATCCTTGTCTTCCTCATCTTTCTCATCTTCTTCATCTTCACTACTCGCCTCAGCATCACTGGCTTCCTACAGTGAAAAAATTATATCTTGGTTATTGAATCAAATTGAACATTTTAATAAGAATGATTTTTTAAAGATTTATAATATTTATTGCATTTATTCTGCATTCATTAACTGAAACCTCCAACTGCATATCTTCATCATCTCCAATATCATCTTCCTCATCACTCAGATCAAAATTCAGCAGTTCTGCATCTTCTTTTTTTAAGTATGCTGCAAACTCTGGGTCTATAGTTGACAAGTTGTCAATACCCATCTTCAATTTTTTGGCTGCTGACATCTTGAATTTATTTTATAATATTTAATTGATTTATTTTTTTTATATACAACTTAAAATAACTTAACGTGAACTAGACAAAAATGTCTAAAAACGTGAAAGAGATTTATATTGATACTTTATTTTCGTGAATCTTCAGAGTTCTTTGCTTCTGCGTAGTGTTTTTTAAACTATAAAATAATAGAGAATAATTTTATTACTTAATCTTATATTTAAAGAATAGTTTTTTATATGATTTATTTGAAAAAATTAACATTAGTATATATATATTTTTAAACACTTTTTTTTACCTATTTTTTTATCTTCTAATAAAACCTTAAAAAACCCAAATTAATTTAATTGAAACTCATTCGCGGCAT
>OX030957.1:6997756-7012756 GCA_943735955.1 Piscicola geometra | reverse complement strand
TTTTCCTGAGTACAAGCCAGCCATACTTGATATCTCACTAGGTTTCAAAGCTCACTGAGCTAGCCTCATTCAATTGGATTGCCGACTGAATTACTCACCAGCCTAGGCTGTATTCTAATTCGAAGCAGTACTTGCCAATTTGAAAAGATTTTTGATCATTTGAAAGGTATTTTAACATTAAATTATTTTCTTTTTTTTGGAGAAGTTTGAACAGTGTGGGAGGAATTTGTTAGGTCGAATGGTCCAGCTTGCGCTGATCATGAAACTTAAAATGGCGTCATAGGCTTAAAGTGTAAAAATAAAGAGATATTTTCCTTATAAAACTTTTACTTTTAATATTTTGTTTCTAAGCAAGGTACATTTTGATTTTTTGTTGACAGGTTTTGAATACCCGAAGGTCAACCGTCATCTAGTTACGTTAACATGGCAAAAGAAGGAGGCGAGATTATTCAGAATAAAGTTACTTCTGAAATTCAAAATGCAGATTCAAGTGAGTAAAAGTAAATTTAAATTCTATTAAAACTATTATCAATACTCTCTTAATGTAATAAAATTGTCAAACAATTGGAAAAAGTGTATTAAGATAAATTATATTGAAATGCCTTTTAAAAATATATCATAAAATTTCTGGCAGACTCATCTGATGCTATTCAAACCAGTATTATCCCAAAAACAAAGAAAAAGTCCCTCACAGACATGCTTAAAAAGCTGCATGATGGCAACAACAAGACTGAAATACCATCTTTTCTACAGAAAGACATAAACAAGAATTCAGCTCTAATTAAAATATCTGTAAATGGTGTTGGAATTGATTCAAAGTCAGATGATCAAGCTGTAAATAAAGACAAAAAGCTGGCTGGGGAGGAGCAGAGTATAAGAAATGATATTACAAAAACTGTGTTAAAAAATGACAAGAATGTAACATTAAAAAATGAAAAATCACCCAATGATTTGAGTAAAAAGGAAAAAGTAAGTGACACTCCTACAACTCCGAGTGCAAACCAAGCGAGAGTTGAAGATGCAAAGAGACAACAGAATGCAGGCAAACAAGCAGCAGGACAGGCAAGGGTGACGAGTCTCAGGATGAATACTGACATCTACAAGTGCTTCATCGACGAGTGCAAGCAGTCCTTCAGCAACACGAACGACTTCCAGGCACACATATCCTCCACCCACTCCAGCTTCAGCACCATCCCATGCTGCTTCTGCTTCGAAAACCCTCCCTCCCACGACCTCTTGCCCCATCTGCAAGGCCACATCAAGAACGTCATGAAGTGCCTCTACTGCCACGTGTCACACGACACGCGTGAAGAACTCCTCAAGCACCTGACAGAAACACATGCGAACCAGCCCAAGAAGATCAATGTCTGCATCAGAATCCTCAACAACCTGCGAGGCAAGAAGCTCTCAGACAAGGCGAACAAGGCAGGTCAGGACAAGAAAGGTGGGGGTGCCAATAAAAACGCTAACTCCAGTCTCAACAAAACTAAATCCCCCTTGAACAAGTCTGACAGTCAATCCAAGCAGAAGAACGAATCGAAAGATTCAAATACTGAACAAGAAAAGAAGCCGGATGTAAAAGAGTTCACTTCACTTAAAAGTGCCTTGTCAGGGCAAGATGCTGCTCAGAAAGACTCGTCTGCGGCGAACTGCACAGGCCCCGAAGCAGCCTCCCAGAGGAACGACCAGGCCCACAAGTCGAGAAGCAGAAAGTCCCTGAAACCTGTCAAGTCGCAAACGATCTCGCTTGTGCAGGATGAAGTGGAGATGAAGATGGTGGAAAACAGGGATGGGCGTGGCTTGAAAGTCTCATGTCAAAAGTGCACCTACACCACACTGACTGACTCTGCCATGAAGCAACACTGCATTGAGGTGCATGGGAGGAGTGATGGGAAGGGAGGCAAGGAGGGTGGAGGGAGGGAAGCAAGTCTCTTTCAGTGCAAACACTGTGCCATGAAGACAGATGTCAAAGAAGAGTTTCTTAACCACCTCACACACCACAAGCTCCCAAGCCAAGTACCTTGAATATTTGATTTAAATTGTCACTAAATCTTATAAAATGAATGAAACATCAAAAGTTGCTATTTACATTATCTTCTTTCTTCACAACCCTATCAACCTCCCATCAACCACACTACAACTTCCACCACTCAGGTGGTGAGGTTCTACACGTGCTCCTACTGCTCGAGCACGTCAAACAGCATGCAACGAGTGGAAGACCACATGCAAGACAACCACCCCAGCGAGTCTTTCAAGTTTGAGGTGTGCCAACAAACCATCACTTACACGCAGGCCTTGCTGGTGTGTCCGGTGTGCATGGAGGCTTACCGGTGGAAGGGCTGCTTCCTGAACCACCTCAGAACCACTCACAAACTCTCCGACCTAGCCACTCATCTTGATAGCAACTTCCCTGAAGAGATCTTGTCTGGTAGCACTGCTATTGCTGCTGCTGCTGGTGCTGCGGTCAATGCAGAGGGGACGGGTTCTGTTGACGGGGGTGAGAAGGTGGGCAGCATCAGTGTTGCCAGGGCATTTTTCAAGAACCTCCTGCCCGATGCACCAGACTGCGATGCCGAGACCAGCATGCTGTGTGGTTCCCTAGTGCAAGCCCTCTTGAGCGATCACAATGGCGCCATTCATAATAGTGCTAATAATAATAACAACCAGAATAATAATAATAACAAAGGAGTCAATGCAAGTAGACTTGAAAATAAAAACGGTAATAATAATGAGATGAGTCATGATGATGATAATAGTTGCAATGAGGTCAATGACGAGAGCATGGACATGTCTTACGGGGGCGACAAGCAGCAGCAGCAACAGCAGCGGCACGAGGAGGGGGAGGAGGAGGTGGGCAGGAAGGGGGAGGGCATCCAGAACGAACACCCCCTTCTCTACACCATGCTCAGCAATGCCCCCACTCCCTCCAGCACCACTCCAGCCCCCGAAGACCGCTACGAACTGCCGATGCTGGCGACCTCCAGGTCGTCAGGCAAGAAGGAGTACGCAGAGTTCACAGACCGCTTCCCGCCCGCAGACCTCGTCAAGTACGTCGTCAAGAAGGGCATGCCAACCATCTTCAGCTGCAACCTATGTCCCTTCGAGTGCTCTAAGACCACCCACTTCCGTCGGCACCTGGAGATCCACAAGAGGAACGAGAGTCTGAAGGAGGGCTACAAGTGCGGTCACTGCGAGTTCATGCACTACCGCCTCAACTGCATCCGCTTCCACTTGGGCAAGTACCACTCCTCCATGCCCTACAAGATCTTCCGCATCGTCGACCACTCGCTCACCATCCTCGGTGTTGATGACGATCCCACATTGAGGAAGAGCAAGGCGAAGAACCCTTTCCTCTCTTCCACACCTGCCACCCCTCCGTGCACCTCCACCCCCATGCAACGACCTGAAAGGGACAGCAGACCACCAGCCAAACTCGAGTCTGACTTCACCTTCCCCTCCACTCCATTTGTCAAGACAGGTCTGTCCGTTCACATGCCTTACATGCCCTTCTATGCACCAGTAATCAATCCGTCAACCCGTCAAACCTCACAGTCACCTATAAAATCCATCTCGAAACGATTCAAAAATGGTCTTTATTGTCGTAATCTTTATTCCACTTTTCCCCTACCCATCCACTCTTCCACCCACTCATTCCACCTCCCACTCATTCCACCTCCCATCCATTCCACCTCCTCCACTCCTCTTGTAACCAGGCAACGCCTCCTTGGACGAGATCCTCCTCTTTGAGAAGCAGATACCCACCTCGATGATCTTCCCCTCGCCCGTGCAGTGTCCCAAGTGCAGTTTCAGCAACCGCGTGCGCATCAACCTCCTCAAGCACCTCAAACTGCACAAGGAGGTGATCCACAACTCCAGCATCACCTCTCCAGCGCCCCTGCACCAGGACGATGGTGCGGTCGAGGTGCTCAAGAACGTCACCATGTCGTACATCACGAGGGCGAATCTCTCGGAGGAGTACCACCAGTTCTCCGTCAAGCTGCCCAACCACAACCACTACAAGTGCAAGGAATGCAACTTCACGCACCGGTGCTCATTCATTCAAATGATGTCATTTGAAAAAAGTTAATTATCAAAATTATTAGAACTTTCTTCTGACGACCCCAAACTCAAGCAAGCATACAATTTCAAAACTTGAATCACACAATTACAACTCACATTTTCGACTCCCACACAACCAAGCAAGAATACACCCCCACACTCAACCCCCTTCTCCCTCCCCCTCAAACAGCTACCCAAGCAAGCATACACTTCCACACTCAACCCCCTCTTCCTTCCCCTCAAACAGCTACCCAAGCAAGCATACACCTCCACACTCAACCCCCTCTTCCTTCCCCTCAAACAGCTACCCAAGCAAGCATACACCCCCACACTCAACCCCCTTCTCCCTCCCCCTCAAACAGCTACCCAAGCAAGCAAACACCACCACACTCAACCCCCTGTCCCTTCCCCTCAAACAGCTACCCAAGCAAAGTGAAACGGCACTTCTACTACAAGCACGCGGCCACCTTCCCCTACAAGTGCGGCTACTGCTCCTTCGGCGCGGTCGAAGGCGGCAAGGTGAGGCGCCATTGCAAAATGATGCACCCCTCACAGAGTGAGATGGTCGTTAAGAGGAATGTATACAAGAGGTCTGCTCCTGATGATGATGATGATGATGGTGATGGAGATGAGGGTGGATCTGCCTTTAAGAGGTAGTTGTTTCCTTGTTTTGTGGAATTTCAGATGATTGTCATAGTGAACTTGATTTATAATATCATCATCATCATCATCATCATCATCATCACCATCATCACCAGAGTGAAGTTAGAGTTGGAGGATACGGAGGAGGATGGAGTGAAGGTGAAGAATGAGTGGATGTCGTTGCTTGAGGATTCAGAGGAGACGCCATGGTTACCACAGGTCTGCCGTGCTGGCAGGGTGTTGTTGTTTGATTTTTTTATTCACATACAAAGTATTATTCAAACAAAATAAAATAACTAAATACTATTTCAATCCCACGCCAACATTACAACCACAACAACAACAACCACAATCATGACGACAGTTCGTGACTGAAGCAGAAGGTGACAGCGTCAAATGCTGCAAGTTGTGTGGCTACCAGCAGCAGCAGCAGCAGGAAGGAGAAGAGGCATCATCACCAGCATCATCAGCGTCATCTCTTAAGGAACACGTGATCGCCAAGCATCTGGAGGCTTACCCTTACTTCTGCAGCTACTGCGGCGTCGCCTTGATGGACGTCACACGCGTCAAGAAGCACATGGAAAGCCATCACCCTGCCGAGGAATTAGTCGTCATCAAACGTCACCCCAGTCCTCCCTGTGACGTGGAGGAGGAGGTGGTGGGTGATGATGACGATAGTCAAGACTCGACTGACTTCGGCCATGACGAGTCGTCACAGAGCGTCATGAATGAGAGCCACTTGACAGGAGATGACAGCCAGCTGGGTACTGAGAAGGAGTTTGGAGGTGATGATGATGATGACGACGACGATCCAGCCGACCAGGACAAGGACGAAATGAAGAATTTCCTTTACGAGTCGCTGACGATGATTCCGCACGAGGCTGACAACACGTTCAACGGCAAGCGTCGCTACAAGTGCCACTACTGCGGGGTGGTCTCCAAATGGAACCGCAGAGACATCCGCCTGCACATCCTGCACGTGCACATGAAGAAGAAAGTATACACGTGCAAGCATTGCGGCTTCGGCAACAGCAAGAGCAAGGTGCTGGTGCGTTCTCACTGCGTCAAGTTCCACCCAGACAAGCCTGTTGCCGTCAAAGATGATCTGGTGCTCTTCAACTCGATCGTTCCTCTCGAGGATACAGACGGCATCGTCACCATGGTGATGTGCAACAAGGAAGGCAACGCCATTCTGACCCTGCCCCAAGATGAAGACTTCGACGTTAAACTCATCTACAACCAACGATCGCCCTTTAAATTCACCTCTCCCAAGGCCACCGCTACTACTACTACTACCAACAACACCACCTCAACTCCCAACTCAACCCTGCCAACCAAAGTTGCGCTCCCTCTAAAGTCCGACAAGTGGAAATGCAAGCAGTGCACGTACGCCTCTACCAGCGAACTGGACGTCAAGTACCACATCATCTCACTCCACCTCAACGTGCGTCCCTTCTCCTGCCCGCACTGCCACGTCTACATCAACAAACATGACCTTGCCCTCGCACACGTCGACAAGTACCACCCTGACAAGGAGCGAAAGGTGTCTTCGTGTTGCTGCATGTGTGTTACTGTGTGTGTGTGTGTGTGTGTGTGTGTGTGTGTGTGTGTGTGTGTGTGTGTGTGTGTGTGTGTGTGTGTGTGTGTGTGTGTGTGTGTGTGTGTGTGTGTGTGTGTGTGTGTGTGTGTGTGTGTGTGTGTTTGTGTGTGTGTGTGTGTGTGTGTGATTGAGTGTGTGATTGAGTGTGTGCCTGCGTGCGTGCGTATAACTGTATCTTCAATTCTTCATGTGTACACGAAAAGTATTGAGGATGTATAGTTACACAACGAATTCCCCAAAAGTATCCAAACCCACAAAATAATCTCCCACTACCAAAATGGCGACCACCCACTCGACACCACAGGTGCTCGACACGCTGGAAATGAAGGCTGAGTACCTGCAGGCGCACATGGAATGCCTCTTCCAGCCCTTGCCGCTGCCCTCCCCCAAGCTGACAGAGGCCGATGACGATGAGATCGATGAGGGCTTTGCCAAGGTGATGGAGCAGCAAACAAACCCGAGGTGTGTCTTTTTTCTATGTGGTTATTTAGCTTAGAATGCATTAAGAATGACGTCAATTTCTATAAATTGAATGTAGGCAAATTTAAACATTTCAAAAACCCGAGGTGCCCTTCCGGACATTTCGTTTAGGAAATCACATCAACTTGTATTAAATCTCTAAAATGTCAAACATTTCAAAAGCACCAAACCCCTTCAATTCACACACACACGCACAGACACACACACACACACACACGCACGTACACACAAACACACACAACAGGTACAGCAGTGGCTACTTCCGCTGCATGATATGCGGCTACAGAGACCCTCGCAACGACAAGACCAAGTACCACATCATTAAGACGCACCTCAACCTACGGCAGTTCAGCTGTCCCTACTGTTGCCAGTACATGTGGGGACGTCAGCAGGTGATGTGCCACATCCAGATGGAGCACCCCGGCAAGGAGGTGCCTTGCTTGTGATAATAATTCATTATAAATAATAAATAATTATAATATTTATGAGGTGTGTTGCTAGTAGTAATAATAAAAATAATAATAATAAATAAATAAATAATAAGAATATTTTTGAGATGTTTTGAGTGTTTTTAAAGCATTATTGAGACTGCTATTCTATTAAAGGCGTGTATGAACGAACGAATGAACGAATAAATGAATGAATGACTGTAATGCAACGACCGATGCAGATGGTGGTGAAGAGGACGTTCCACCAATACGACGAGTTCCTGCGTAAGAACATCAAGAAGTTTCCATACAACAAGCACTCGGTGAAGGTGAAGTCAGGAGGTCAAAGTGCCTTCAAGGCCACTGGCAGTGGTGGTGGTGGTGGTGGTGGTGGTGCTGGCAGTGATGCAGACTGCCACACGAGTCTGGTGATCGCGCCAGAGATGAAGAACAAGCTGTTCCAGTGCTTCTACTGCGACTTCAAGCACGCTCTGGTGGCGAAGATTCAGAGCCACTGTCTGGAAGCTCACCCGTCAGACTTCGTGAGGTTCAAGCAGGTGGACAATGCCGAAGATGAGTTCAAGAACTTCAGTGAAGACGAGGATTATGAAGGGGGTAATGAGGAGGGGGTGTACAAGGTGAGGGTGGATGAGGGTGCTGACAAGAAGGGCACGTTCATCTGCCAGCACTGCGAGTTGGTCAAGTGGACCGAGAAGGACATGACGAAGCACCTCGCAGACATCCACCAAGATGCCACGCCCGCCTACACCTTCGTCTCCTCAGACCTCTTCAGCGAGAGGAACCTGATGGGCGACGACGACGATGATGGTGGTGAGGAGGGCGTTAGTGGCAACGAGGCAGGAGCGGACGAGGAGGCGGTAGTCCCGTTGGAGGATGACGATGAGGAGTACTTTCCCACCAAGAAGATGTCCATCCTAAACGCTCGCCAGAACAACTCGTACATCAACTCGGCAGGCATCAAGATGAACAACGTGGCGAACACCAAGTTCAGTCACCTCTCCTCGCAAGAACTCGCCAAGTCGAAGGCGAGTCTCTACCAGTGCAAGATGTGCGCCTACAAGTCCAACAAGATGACCGTGATGCGGCATCACGTGATGTCGCATCTGCGCTACCACCCCTACGTCTGTCCCTATTGCCACGTCGCAAAGTCGGTCAAGAGTTTTCCGGTCAAGAAGCACGTGCAGGCGAAGCACCCCGGCAAGGAGGTCAAGGCACTGCATATCGTCGATAAAGAGGTCGAAAAGAAGATCACGAATAGTTACTTCAAGATGAAGCTGTCGTCGATGGGTGGAGGTGGAGGTGGTGGAGGGATGATGGCGGGAGGTGTGCATGGGGGTTATGACGGGTCTTTTGAGGGGATGACAGGTGCTGATGATAGTGATCCCTTTGAGGATACGATGGACAATGTAAATGAAGATGAGGCGAATGATGATGATGATGATGATGTTGGAGGAGGAGACTTGGTGATGGACACTTCAGAAGGTCTTCACAATGAAGAGAGTGATGCAGCGGTTAAAGGGACTCTCAAGACAGATATAAAGACGGATACAAAGACAGACGCAAAAACAGACGCAAAGACAGACACAAAGGCAGCAGAGACATATAAATGCAAGTTTTGTCAGTTCAGGACCTCTATCAACTCCTCAATGAGGCACCATCTGATGAAAGAACTCAACTACAAGCCCTTCAAATGCCTGCAGTGTCCCTTCAGAGACGTCGTCAGGAGCAGTCTGTCGAAGCACCACCAACTGCACCACACTGGAGAGATCAAGGCTGCGGAGGAGAGGAATGAGGAGAAGGTGGTGCTGGTGAAGCAGATGCTGGCTGACTGTGTGGTGCATGTGCAATCCACCATAAACTGCATCAACCCACCAAGCACCTCCACCCCCGTCAAACAACCCATCCAAGTGAGCAACCCCTCCCTCCTTCCTATGCTCGCCAAAGACTCCAAACTCTTCAAGTGTCCCGAGTGTGAGTACACGAACTCCACCTTGAAGCTGGTGCGAGGACACATGGTCAAGCATGGACCTTACCGCCTCAAGTGCGCCTACTGCCCCTACAAGGCGCACTACCCCAGTCGCATCCGCAAGCACAATCGCCGCCAACACCACGGCATGGCGGCAAAGTGTCTCAAGGTGGTGCCGGAGGAGGAGGCGAGTCAGTGCAAGGCCCCTCTGGTCGTGGTCGAGGAGAAGAAGGCCTCTGACGACGAGGAACGATCCTGCCGCAGTGCACTTCCTTCCGGTGGGTACTACTAAACGTGGCATCTTCTTTAGCGCCTATTTTTTTAAAGTCAATAAATTCAAAGACACGTATAAAGTTTTATGTTGAAGTTGTTTATTGTTCTGGCAAACAGGTCAAGTCTTTTTGGATGGAGTGCCAATAGATCTACCCTTGTTGGCAGACGGGGATGGCTGGTTCCGCTGCCAGTTCTGCAAGTGAGCGCTTCAGCATCATAAAGACGCACGAAAAGAATAAAAAATGCATTAATTATTACATACAATAAAATACAATACAATGACGAATACTATTAACGTGGCGTAAGCATGTATTGTATTGTATTTTTTTATATATTAATGTAATGAGACGATGATGATTCCCAGGATGAAGTGATGATGATAATGATGATGGCATAATGACTCCACCATGCACAGGTACGAGTCGTTGAACAGGGACAACTTCAAGGTGCACTTGGTGACGCACAAGCCGCCCCGTTGGAAGTGCTTCTACTGCGCGCAGAAGTACCCCGTGGTGTGAGTGGCTGGTTCTGCGGGGGGGTGGGGCTAGGATGGGCGCTGGTGGTGGTGGTGGATGAATGAGGGAGGGATCGATGGATGAGGGAGTGATGGATGGATGGGAGTGATGATGATGATAGGTGAATGGGTGGAAGGTGATGATGATGAATAAGATGGAGGGAAGTGATTTTAAAACTCACCATTCCACCAACCAATCAAAGCATTTAAACAACCAACCACACACACACATACAGTTTCCGAGTACGTCGTCACTGCTCCATGAAGCATCCAACGTTGCCGGTGAAGTGGGTGGATGTGCAAACACACAAAATCTGTGGTGACCTCAAACCATTCACCACCATCCCATCATCTTTGCTCAACAACACCAACAACCACGCCATCCCGTCCAAAACGGCAGCCATTAACATCCTCAAACTGCCAGCGAGAGGTTCAGTGAGGGCGCCTAATGAAAGAACTGCCAGAAAGTCCGCATTGCCTCTGTACCGGCAGCTGAAGCAGCTGATGAAGGCTCGGAGGGGGAGTTCTCCTGTGTTTAAAAGTGATGGAGGATCTGGAGAGAGGGAAGTGGATGGAGTGGAGGATGGAGTGGAGGATGGAGTGGAGGATGGAGTGGAGGATGGAGTGGAGGAGGGAGTGGAGGAGGGAGGAGAATACAGCAGCCTGCCTGAGTGGAGGAACGTCGAGTTGGACGTGCAAGTATTCAGGCACTGCTGTCACTTGTGCTCCTTCAGTCACGTGTCGCATCGGCCTGACGTCCTCTTCGTCCACCTCAAGCTGGAACACTACCACAAGCACCTGCTGCCTGCCGTTGAAGTGCTGCCCCGGTCGGAGGGCACTGAGTTGTGGGCGCTGAAGCGGTGTGGCTTTTGTCCCTTCGAGTCGTACCACAGCGGTCTCTTCAGCAGGCACGTCACCTCACACACGCACTGCCAACCAGTTCAGTGTGCCGCCTGCTCGTTCGCCTCGTTCAGTGGTGCATTGGTGGCTGAGCACTTTGAAAGGGAACACGTGGAAGCGTTTCAAGAGATGAAGGAGAAGTTTTTGAAAGGTGATTATGATAGAGAAGATGATGATAGTGATGACGATGCTAATAAGCGTGATGAGGAGGAGAATGACGACAGCAAAGACAGTGGCAAGTTGGTGATCGAGGAGAGGCGAGAGGGGTCCGATGAGGCTCGTTTAGTGCTGCCGCAGAAGCTCTTCTGGAAGCGACTGACTGACGACTACACGATGGTGAGTGAGGGAGAGCAGAGGAAGGTCGACTGGAGTGGCAACTGCAGGCCGTACGTCAGTGTGGAGTACAACGTTGACCTTGAACAAGCCTCCAATGCCAGTAATGAAGGCCAGACCTTCGAGGTGGATGAGGAGGAGGAAGAGGAAGATGAAGAAGTTGTCGATGATTACGAGCATCACACAGATGAAGAAACAGTCTAGCTCCGGCATGATTTATTTAATGATTATTCCAAATAATTACTTGCACTTACTATCTTCAATCTTGCATAAGACGCTGCTTCTTGTGCATATTTCTTGTCGTTTATCAATTGATCTTTACATCTACTGTTACATTAACCTTCACTTATTTAATTTAGCAAAGAATATTATTTTAAGGATAGTATAATTTTTCTGGTTTTAAGATCGATGGATTGTGTATGTAGTTATTCAATGCATATATCACATTTGACGTTGTTAGCAAACTTGCTCTTTAGGTTCATTACATTTTGTATGTAAGTTATGTTATTATGTTGTGTTTAATAAAACCACTTATTCCTTCAAATAATTTTCTAGTTGGTATGTAGCTCAAATTTATGATGCGCTCTATATTATAGGATTTAAAGATACCTTTAAATCGATTAAAAGTGCATTTAAGTAGGATCAATGTTTCGTTGGCCAAACTGAAAACAAATACTTTCACACATCTTGTGAAGAATAACGCGATAAAAACTTATAAAAAGAATATCTAATGGACATATTTGCAAATCCCAAACTTTTGTTGGACAATGTTGACAATTTAACCAAATATGAAGACATCATCAAGGCCTATGAATGTCTCACTGTTGAAGAAGTATAAATATTCATTCTTATAAATCATGAAATTAAAAAATTTTTTTTTGTTCTGTCTTTAACAAATGTGAAACTATTTGGTGATTTGCTATGTGGATTGCTATGAACAGGAGAGAGTGGACAAGGAGTTGGATGAACTGATGCAGTCACAGCCAGAACTCGAAACGAAAATGCTGCGTCTGGATTCCGTATTGTGAGCTACAGTCATTATTGATCTACCTATGTGTGCCATTGTGAAGTACATTATTGAAAAAGCTTAGAATATATACTATAGATTCTATAGACTCAAAGTAAAATCAAAACCATTAAAATTAAATGAAAAAAACAACGAATATTTTTTAGGCCGAACTTGCAAATGGTGGCCAATGATTCGAAGCAGCTGTCACAGATGATCGAGTTCACCTCGACACTGGCCGAGAATGTCAGCAGCAAGGTCAAACAGCTCGACGTCGCCAAGGTGAAAGGGCCTTCGATGAATCAATTATTGCATATAATATAGTCTTTATATTATGAGAAATATGAATAATTTGCATACACACACACGCACACACACACACACACGGACACAAACACACACACACGGACACACACACACACACACACACACACACGAACAAACACACAGAATCGTGTGTTGCAGTGTCTGCAGAGGGTGGAGGACGTGATGGACTTGAAGTTCTGCACGGATGGAGTGCAAGCCGCCCTGCAAGATGAGGACTATGAGAAGGTGAAGGGGTGGTCGGGCAGGTGTTGAAGGTGGGATTGGTGAAAGGGGTGGTGGAGTTAGAAGAGTAGTGGGGGGAGTAGTTGTGGAGATGTGACAGTGGGGGGAGTGGTGTTGAAGGCCTAACTTTAGTGGGAATAGTGTTAGTGACTTCATTAGAGATGTTCAATATACCACTCTTCGAATGAAACTAAAGTATACATTTCCATCATCATCATCATCACCATCATCATCATCATCACCATCATCATTATTATTATTATTATCATCATTATCATCACAGGCAGCAGCACACATCCACAGGTTCTTAACGCTAGATGAAGACATTTTAAGAATGAGTGCTCATGCTGATGAAGGTGCTCTTGATGATGATGATGATGTCGATGGTGTGGTGATGATGATGATCATGATAATTATGATAATTTAATAAAAGGGAAAAACCAATTATTTATTAATTTAAAATTACAATCGTTCCACCAATCATTACTATCATCATCATCATCATCATCATCATCACCATTATCATCATCATCATCACCATTATCATCATCAACAGGCAGCACTCTGGACCAGTCTTTCAAGCTACTGCACGAATCTCAAAGCAAGCTGAAGCTCATCATCCACGCCAAATTCGACGCTTCCGTCAGGTTAGCCATTTTCCCGCCATTTGAGGAAATTCCGGTCTGACTAATAAGCAAACTTTTAAATAATAATAAATAAACTTTTTAATTAATTATATTAATAATAATGACGAACATTATTGTAGTGGCGTCTAACCCGAACGAGCTTCCAGGCCCGTATAATAATAATTAAACTTTAAAATAAATAAAATATGACTAGTGGAGGGGGGAAGGGGGAAGGGGTTTTAAAAGTGAATCGAACAACAGGGCGGGTGACGTGGCGAGTGTCGAGCGCTTCTTCAAGATGTTTCCTCTGATTGGCGACAATGACACTGGCCTCGTCAAGTTCTCAAAGTACCTGTGTAGTCAGGTGGGTGGTGGAGGAGGGTGGGTTGAGAAAAGGTGGGGGTGAGGTCAGGTGGGTGGTGGAGGAGGGTGGATTGAGGAAAGGTGGGGTGAGGTCAGGTGGGTGGTGGAGGGGGGTGGATTGAGAAAAGGTGGGGGTGAGGTCAAGTGGGGGGTGGAGGGGGTGGATTGAGGAAAGGTGGGGGTGAGGGGTGTGGTACGGGAGGTTGTGTGGTCATGTGAGGGGGGGGGCGTTGATGATTGTGGAAAAAGTTGAGAAGCAAAATATAAAGGGGCGAATGTTTAACTTAGGGAAATCATTTCTAACCACGCAAACTATTGCTTTGTTACCCATCTATCACCACCACAACCCCTCTACACAACCATCCCACCACCACAATTACCCCACCACCACAACCACGACAACCTCCCCACACCAGATAAGCGAGACTACAGAGCGGAAGGTGGCAGCGGTGATGGAGACGAAGGTAAGTCACAAGCGCTACCCTGTCGTCTTTGCCGACGCCCTGTCGCTCCTCTTCGAAGACGTCGGCAACGCAGTAGAGGCGCACCAGCCACTCGTTGAAACCTACTACGGTAAGTCAGTGGTGGTGGGTCAGTGGTGGTAAGTCAGTGGTGGTGGGTCAGTGGTGGTGAGTCAGTGGTGGTAGGTCAGTGAGGCGTTAAGAATCTCTAATAAGTATGTTTTTCTTCCATAAATACTTGCAATCACAATCATGGTGTCTCATTGCTTTTTACGAGATCATACTTCACTATTGAAAGGTGTTTAAATGCATGCAGTTATTAGTGATCTGATGATGAAGATGATGATGATCATCATCATTCTATAACAGGTCACGGTCTGATGATCACGATGATAAAGCAGCTGCAGATGGAGTGTGACAGACAGGTGGGGGGGGGGGGGGGGGGTGAGGGGAGAAGGGGTGGGTGCTTGATGGGTGGTGTTGTTGATGGATTTTTATGAAGAAGGGAGAGTGGTCGTATGCTAGTTGTTGGACGAAATGCGGGTATTTATTATTATTAATTTCATCATCATAATCATCATCATCACCACCACCATCATCATCATCACCACCATCATCACCACCACCATCATCATCATTCTGATCATCATCATCGATGAATTAGTTCTTTAAATGTTAACTTTTTGCAGGTGAGGGGGGTGGTGGCCACGTGGAGAGAGGCCAGACAGCTGAGTAATAAGGTGGTCATGATGATGACGATTATTATTATTATTATGGTT
>OX030957.1:6910256-6992756 GCA_943735955.1 Piscicola geometra | reverse complement strand
AACAAACGAAGATAAGGAGAAATGTGAGAAAACTTAGGAGCACGAGCAACAAGACGAGCAGCACAATTAAAGGTTTTATTTAGAAGAGCTGAAGTAGTATCAGGGAGACCATAGTAAAGAGAGTTGCAATAATCAATCCTGGAGAGAACTAGAGAAGATACAAGAAGCGGCATAGTAGAATCGTCAAGAAAAGGAAGAAGCTGTTTAATACTACGAATGTGGAAGTAACAAGATTTAGAGACAGATAGAATTTGAAGAGCTAAAGACAAGTTAGAATCAAAGATAAAACCAAGGCTATGAATGGAAGATGAAGGGTTTAGAGATAATAAGGAAGGGGGAGGCAAAACTAAAGAAGGAAGGGATAGTAAAGACTTTGATTGATCCATTCACCAATACATGCATTCATTCAAGAATACATGCATCCATTCACCAATACATGCATCCATTCACGACTACATGCATCCATTCACCAATACAAGCATCCATTCACGAATACATGCATCCATTCACCAATACATGCATCCATTCACGAATACATGCATCCATTCACGAATACATGCATCCATTCACCAATACATCCATCCATTCACCTATACATCCATCCATTCACCAATACATCCATCCATTCACCAATACATCCATCCATTCACCAGTACATCCATCCATTCACCAATACATGCTTCCATTCACCAGTACATCCATCCATTCACCAATACATGCATCCATTCACCAATACATGCATCCATTCACCAGTACATGCATCCATTCACGAATACATGCATCCATTCATCAATACATGCATCCATTCACGAATACATGCATCCATTCACGAATACATGCATCCATTCATCAATACATGCATCCATTCACCAATACATGCATCCATTCATCCAGGATGAATTCAACCAATACGAGGCGAACGACCCATGGGTGCAAGGCTTCATCGTTAGCATCGACAACATCCTCTCGTCCTTCAAGGTCTCTTGCCCGACTGTAGCAACCACAGCCAGCTGCAACAGCCAGCTGCAACACCCAGCTGCAACAGCCAGCTGCCACAGCCACAACAAGCAACTTTATCAACACCACAAAAATCACAAGAGCACACAACACTACCAATCACACTCAACCAGCCACACCATACCAACAACACTACAACAACAAAAAAACATCTTTAAAAAAACACAAACACAACAACATGAACAACACAGACGACACTGACGCAAGCGAACCAGGACCACTTGGTGATGCAGTTGTCGACAGAGGTCGCCACGATGCTCGAGAAGGTGGTCACTAGATCGACCTTCAACAGGGTTGGTTCTTCTCTCAAGCCCCTCCCCCTTCCCCCCCCCCCCTTCCCTCCCCCTCCCTCTTTCCTCCCCCTCCCCTTCCCCTCCCCCTTCCCCTTCCCTCCCCTTCCCCCTTCCCTCCCCCTTCCACTTCCCTCTTTCTCTCTTTTTCTCTTTCCTCCATCTATCCTTTTTATCTCCTAATTCTGGCTTTTCTAGCTCACTTCTCTTCCTTGTGATTGCAAGTCTTGCAGTTTAATAATGATGATAGAAATAATAATAAATATATAACAAAATGAAAATAAATATAAAAATAAATATAAATATAAAAATAAATATAAATATAAAAATAAATATAAAAATAAATATAAATATAAAAATAAATATAAAAATAAATATAAAAATAAATATAAAAATAAATATAAAAATAAATATAAAAATAAATATAAAAATATATATATAAATAAATATGAAAATAAATATAAAAATAAATATAAAAATAAAAATATAAATAAATATAAAATAAATATAAAAACAAATATAAAAACAAATATAAAATAAATATAAAAATAAATATAAAAATAAATATAAAAATAAATATAAAAATAAATATAAAAATAAATATAAAAATAAATATAAAAATAATAAAAATGATCATCATCGCTGACAGCTGGGCGGCTTGCAGCTGGACAAGGAACTGCGCTCCCTCGTCGCCTACCTCGTCAACGTCGCCTCTTGGAGTGTCCGAGACAAGTTCGCCAGGTGATGATGATGATGGTGGTGATGATGATGATGATGGTGGTGATGATGATGATGGTGGTGATGATGATGATGGTGATTATGATGAGGATGGTGGGCGTGACGATGACGTTAATAATGATGATGATGAAGGTGGTGATGATAATGGTGATGGGGCGATGATGACGATGACGATGATGATTCACCAGACTGAATCAAATCTCGACGATTCTGAATCTGGAGAGCGTCTCGGAGATCAGCAACTACTGGGGCACCAACTCACTCACGTGGAGGCTGTCGCCCAGTGAGGTGCGACTGGTGCTTGCCCTGAGGTGAGGGGAGGGAGGGGTGGGAGGTTGGTGGGGTGGGTACGGTGAGGGTTGGAGAGGTGAAGGGGGGGGGGAGGCCGAGAGGAGGAAGATAAAATAAGGGAGCCAGAGATGAAGAAATGAGGATGGAGAAATCTTTTATCAAATTGAAATTATTATCCTGCTGATAATGATGTTGATGATGATGATGAGGGATGATAACGATGTTTCAGAAATGATTTCCGAAGCGATGACATAAAAAGACTCAAGCTGTGATTCTGCTGGGACGAAATTTGTGTCATCATCATCAGCATCACCAACATCATCACCAGCACCCCTTTACTTTTTCTTCATTTTAATAAATAATCTTATTTTAAATGTTAATTATTTAATTATTTATTATACATATCGACATATTTGTCAATTTGAAAAATAAATTTAAAGATTTTTCATTAAAAAATGTTTTAAAATAATAATAATGGACCAACGTTAGGATTGAAACAAGGGGAAATCATTTTTAGGCACTCAATATTTATAAAAAAATTATAGACTGTTTAGGATCTCATATCAAACTTATTTTTTTACTTTTTACCTTAGTTTAAAAAATGATGTCGTAACTCTTAGAATACTATGCAACTTAGTTTTTAGTTTTTCTTTTGTATCATTAATAAACTATCTAAATTCTTTATCAATTATAATTGGTAGTTTTTATTTAGCCCATTTACCGCTGCTACCCGAAAAAAAGTTAACATGAATTTAGACTTGAATTGAATTGCGTGAAGTGTGACATTCTTCTGTGTAGTAAGAAATCATAAATAAATTTATTCAAACCACATTTATTAAAACAGAAATAAATTTAAATTGCAAATAGTTCGATAAAATTATAACTTCAAATTATTTTATTAGTTATAATAATAATTATTATTATTTTAATTACAACAAGTAAATTAATTAACGTGAATTACAACAAAGCAAATTATTTAACGTGAATTACAACAGCACACTCATAAACTGTCGTGCTGTTTCAAAGACGACACTGACGACGAATGTTATCTTTATTTTAATTTTATAATCAAACTATAAGAAGTTTAAAAAATTATACTTTCGTCAATAAAAGCTTCAAGTGTGAAGCATTTGCGGTTTGGAATTTTTTTTCGAAATATAAAAATCAACATTCATCTAAAAAACATAATTTTTTATTTTAATTTTATAAATTTCATAATACATTGACATTAAAATAATAATTTCATTATTTTCATAATAACTTTTGTTATGAATAACAAAAATTAAAAATCATATAAAATCATATCACGTCAAAGTTGCGAAAACGCACCATTGATTTAGAAAAGCATTGAAAAAGTTATTTTGAATAATCAAAAATTTAATGTAAGTGTTAAGTATCTTTTCACCCTGAAATAAAAATTAAATTAGTATAAAAGTACTAAAATCGAACGAAAAAATTGAACAATTGTCTAAGCGAGGAAAGATTGTTTTGAGAAATTTTAAATTTGAACAGGAAAAAAGAGTATAAATAATAATAATAAATTTGAGATTTAACTTATGAAATTAAAATTTAACATTTATTTTACAAAATATGTGAAAAAAATCAGTATTAAAACAGCAAGAAAATATAAAAATTGATGTTGCAAAAACGCAACAGCGGCGGTGAATGGGTTAAACAATTAATTTTTTTGTACTAAAGTTGAGCCCCCCTCCAGCATTGTTTTCTGGTTGCGCCCCTGACCTGCATAATGGAAAGAACGTTTGGCAAAAGGGATGAAATAACGGTTTTGAGTGGATGATCTTAAATTTCTTCTATGAGGGTGAGATATTAATGATTTGAGGTATATTGGGGATACTGGGGAGTTTTTAAATTTAAACATAAAAACACAGATTTTAAATATAATCCTAAATTTGATGGGGAGCCAATGTAATAGGATGAGAGAGGGTGTAATGTGGTGATAAATAGGAGTACGGCTAACGACTCTAGCTGCATAATTAAATACTTTATTTAATGGTTTTAAAGTGCTTTCAGGTAAATTATAATAGAGTAAATTACACAAGGCAATTCGATATAAAACAAGTGCAGAGACAAACATCTTTAAAGAAGGGTCATCTAAGTAAGGTAATAATTGTCTGATACGTTTGAGATGAAAATAGCAAGATTTAGTAACTGATAGAATTTGGTTTGATAAAGTTAATTTTGATTCAAAAATAAATCCTAAGCTACGAATATGATTAGATGGAACAATAGTATGAGTGGAAAAATTACATGGACCATTAATTAGTTTACGATTTTTATCAAAAAATATAAGTTCAAATTCTATAAGATTCAATTTTAAAGACATTGAGCTAGACCAGTTTTCAATAGATAATAGACATGAAGATATAGACGACATAACAGTATTATATGATGATGTATCGAAGCTGACATATAACTGCGAATCGTCAGCATAGGATAGGGAGTTGAGAGAATGAGAGGAAATGATAGAAGATAGTTCAGAGACGTATAGAATAAAGAACAAAGCTCTCAATACGTGGGTAAGAGGATTGCGTGCCTCCTTTATATGAGCAATACACGGCAATAATGATAAAAACTCTAGCAATTACTCAAGCAATGGGAGAATAACTATCTCTTTGAATAGTAGAGAGATTTAAATGTAAAATACATTTTTATATTTAGCGTGAAAATTCATGGCGAGTAAAAAAATATATTTGCTATTTAACGTGAATTCTCACGCTAAATAACATCTAGCTTTATTCTTTTTAAATTGACGAAAAAAAAGTTATTGTTCCTGAAGTCCAGGTGCCGTAGCCAGTGCCTTCAAGGAAAGATCCTCTCGAATCCAGTTTAGGTTTTCATTGGCTTCAAAAACAATCCAGTTTTAAACCTCGCTTTAAAATCATGGACACAGAAATTAGTAATTTAACTCCAACATAGCTCGTCAAATAAGCCTGTAATTACTGTAATCATTGTCTTTAAATTATAATGCGACGGGAGGTAAACTTATAAAGCAACAACAGCTAGGTTGAAGAGAGTTTCACGGAGTAAAGAAAGTTGCTTATCAAAGTGAATTGCCAGATTTTTCGGACACTAATAATGTCAGATACCATCATTTTTCGAAAAAAATATTTTTTTGCCCTTAGATCAATCAATCATCAATCAAATCAATTTCTATAGCGCTCTTTCCTCAAATTCAAGAGCGCTGGTAAATGAATTTGTTAAACAGATATGTCTTCAGATCCGTACGAAAAGTAAATAATGATATAGAAGTAGTTAAATAAGCAGGTGATGAGTTTTAAATATATGGACATCTTTAAAGAAGGGTCATCTAAGTAAAGTAATAATTGTCTAATACGTCAGTTTTCAATAGATAATAGACATAAACAGTCATGTGTAGAAGATTCGTTCTGACAGTCTGTCCTTCATCTGCAGAGCTCATTTGCCTTGTGAAGTAAGTAGCCAGTGGGTGCTTGCAAGCTGTGCACTGGTGTTCAAATTGAGGCCCTGGCACTTCTTCATAAACACAGTCATGTATTGAAGATTCGTTCTAACAGTCTGTCCTTCATCTGCAGGGCTCATCTGCCTTGTGCAGTAGGTAGCCAGTGGGTTCTTGCAAACTGTGCATTAGTGCTCAATTTGAGGCCTTGGCACTTCTTCCTTTTAAAATAAGTTTTTATTGTAGTCCGTTAGACAGTTATTGGTTGAAGATTTTAATTCCGAGAGCAAGATAAATTTAAAACCAGAAAACAAGAAAAGATATAAATTATGATTACTATAATTATTTGAAATTAAAAAAAACTAAATTATTAGATAAGACAAACTAATTAACAAAATCATTACGGTTAAAGCGGCTGCCAAGATGGCAGCTGCTAACCAAAGACAAAACGTCAATATATTGCTGAATGAAGTTTCCAGCTGCGTTTTTAATTACATGTATGAAAGTTTCATAATATTTGTGGTTATGGTGATGATGATGATCTCAACCTAATTATGAGGATGGTGTTCTCAATGATCGGATGCTCTCGCTTGTAGACCCCCGCCTTCATACAAACATATACTCATATAGTTTGATTGGCCCAGCGTTGATTAGTATGCATGCATTTGATTAGTCCACCAAACATAAAATGCACATACACACAAGCACACATCCATAACAATTATTGAAGACAAGTTTCCAATGTTTAAATAGCTGTGTGGTAATGCTAATAGGCAAAATAAAATAATTTAAATTTTGCCTATGACATTTAGTGCTCTGACCAATATTATGCAACAACTTTTTTATTGAAAAATTTCACCTAATATTTTTTAATTTATTAAAAATGTTTTACTAGTAATATGGTGAAAAATATCTTATAAATTTAAAATATTCTATCTTACCAATTATTAAGTATTTCACGTAAAACTTAATTTTTAAAAGTTTAAACTTAATTGAAGGTAATAAAAACCTAGTATTAAGTATTTCACGTAAAAGGGTTCTAGGATAAAAGGTCCTCCGGATAAAAAGTCCTCGGATAAAAAGTCCTCCGGATAAAAAGTCCTCCGGATAAAAAGTCCTCCGGATAAAAAGTCCTCCGGATAAAAAGTCCTCCGGACAAAAAGTCCTCCGGATAAAAAGTCCTCCGGATTAAAATTTCCGGATAAAAAGTCTTCAGGATAAAAATCTTCAAAAAATTACTTTTCAAGGAAAAATACGTGATTAATACGTGATCCTTGAAACTTTAAGAATACAATTTAATACTTTTATCTAATGTTTGCTATATTTTTTTCGTTCAATCTCGAAATAGCATTTGAATAAATTTGACTTGGCTGTTGTTGTTTCGTCACTTTAACTATAAAATTGTTTGCTGGTTCTTGATCGTGATTATAAAAAGTCTTCAATGAAATAATCTTCAAAAAAGAATACGTGATCCTTAAAACTAAAAGATTAAAATTTAAAACTTCTAATGTTTGCTCTATTTTTTTAATTATCTGGAAATAGGATTTGAATAAATTTGACTTGGTTGTTGTTGATTCCTCACTTTAATCAATAAGTTTTCTGCTGGTTCTTGATGAGTATTGAATATTAAATAAAATAAAACACATGGTTATTATTTTATTTAGAAAATATTTAAAAAACAACCAACTTTACAAAATAATTTAATCACCCTTCACCTCACCCACATCACCATGATAATCATTGCCACAGAATCATTGTCTTTACCAATACAGCATCTTAAGCATCACAACATTATATATGATGGTGTTGTCATTATCTTCAAGACACTGACCAGGGAGGACAAAAAAAAGCAGACAAAGGAAAGATAGTAGAACAATATAGTGGAGTGGATAAGGTTTGAACTCAAGAGCTGTTTGAGACTATCAGAAAATCAAAAAAAATGAAGGAAACTGGTTTAAGGTCTTACTGTGGTGCCCCAATAGTGTTTAAGAACATAGCCTATAGTCTGACTGACTGATTTATTCAAAATTTTATAAATGTAAAAAATTATTTTTAGAAATTAATAAAATAAATACTATATATTATTCAACTAAAAATATTATTTTTATAGTTTTATAAATTAATAATATAAATACTAAAGGCTTCAAAGTATTATTAACCATAATAAAATGAGTTAAAATAGTCTATTCTAGATGTAGCAAGAACAGAAACTGAAGCACCCAATGTTGTTCAAGACTCCAGCTTATAGTCCTATAGACTGACTGACTGACTGAATGACTGATTTAACCAAAATAATATAAAAAAATTAATATTTTAATAAATTAATTAAATAACTATTTCAATTAATTTCATATTTAGAAGAGTCGTTCAGAAGACAGTATGACCTTCAACTGCAGAGCTCATCTGCCTGGTGAATTAGGTAGCCAGTGGGTGCTTGCAAGATTTGCACTGGTGCTCAATCTGAGGTCCTAGCACTTCTTCCTTTAGATTATTATGTCTTCTATTTGATATTTCCTAAGTTGGCTACAAAATATTTAAAATAATTAATTAGTCTATTTGATAATTAAAATTTTTTATAAACATTATTTTACATTCATTAAAATTAATAAAATGACATACAAGTTAATTAAATTAAATAAAAAGTTAATTAAATAATATAAAAAGTTAATTAAATAATATAAAAAGTTAATTAAATAATATAAAAACTTAATAAAATAATGTTAAAAAAAAAATAAAATAAAAAGTTAATGAAATAATATAAAAAGTTAATAAAATTATGTAAAATGCACTTCTTCCTCCAGTGGGTGCTTGCAAGCTTTGCACTGGAGCTCAATCTAACACCCTAGCACTTCTTCCACCAGATTATTTATGTTTTCTATGTGATATTTCTTACACTTGCTACAAAATATTTAAAATAATTAATTAGTCTTATATAAAAAGCACTTCTTCCTCCAGTGGGAGCTTGCAAGCTTTGCACTAGTGCTCAATCTGAAGCCGGATGTAGGATAAAAAGCCTCTCGGAGAAAAAGCCTTCGGATGAAATACCTTCTACAAAAAGCCTCCCGGAAAAAAAACCTCTTGGAGAAAAAGTCTCTCGGAGAAAAAGCCTCTTTGTTAATGTTTTAGTATAAATAAAACGGACTTTTTATTTAAAAAACGGATTTTTTTTTATAAATTCGTATCACAGTTTTAAATAAATAAAACAAACTATATTTTTTTTAATTACATAATTAAAACGAACTATAATTATAACTATAACGGACTTTATTTTTTTAATAGATTTGTTTCACAATTTTAAATAAATAAAACGGACTATATTTTTTAAAAATACATAATTAAAACGAACTTTAATTTATCAAATACAATAAAAATTATTGGTAAACGGATAAAAAGTCTTCAGAATAAAAAGTCTTCAGGATAAAAAGTCTTCAAGATAAAAAGTCGTCAGGATAAAAAGTCTTCAGGATAAAAAGTCTTCAGGATAAAAAGTCTTCAGGATAATAAGTCTTCAGGATAAAAAGTCTTCAGATAAAAAGTCTTCAGGATAAAAAGTCTTCAAGATAAAAAGTCTTCAGTATAAAAAGTCTTCAGGATAAAAAGTCTTTAGGATAAAAGTTGTCAGAAAAAAAATCTTCAAAAAATTAAATTTTAAAGAAAAATACGTGATTAATACGTGATCCTTATAACTTAAAGAATAAAATGTGATACTTTTATCTAATTTTTGCTATAAATTTTTCGTTCAATCTCGAAATAGCCTTTTAATAAATTTGACTTGGCTGTTGTTGTTTCGTCACTTTAACCATAAGGAAATAATGTTTAAGGAAGAATACGTGATCATTAAAACTAAAAGATTGAAATTTCATACTTTTATCTAATGTTTGCTCAATTTTTTTTTTCATTCTGGAAATAGCATTTGAATAAATTTGACTGGGTTGTTGATTCCTCACTTTATTCATTAAGTTTTCTGCTGGTTCTCGATCGTGATTATTTATCCTTAAAGATAAATTTTTGAAGATTTTTTCTCTGAAGACTTTTTATCCTGAAGACTTTTTATCTTGAAAACATTTTATTCTGAAGACTTATTATCTTGAAAACATTTTATTCTGAAAACTTTTTATTCTAAAGGCTTTTTATTCTGAAGACTTTTTATCCTGAAGACTTTTTATCCTGAAGACTTTTTATTCTGAAGACTTTTTATCCTGAAGACTTTTTATTCCGAAGACTTTTTATTCTAAAGGCTTTTTATTCAGAAGACTTTTTATCTTGAAGACTTTTTATCTTGAAGACTTTTTATCTTGAAGACTTTTTATCTTGAAGACTTTATCCTGAAGACTTTTTATCCTGAAAACTTTTTATCCTGAAGACTTTTTATTCTGAAGACTTTTTATCCTGAAGACTTTTTATCCTGAAGGCTTTTTATTCCGAAGACTTTTTATTCTGAAGACTTTTTATCCTGAAGACTTTTATCCTGAAGACTTTTTATCCTGAAGACTTATTATCTTGAAGACATTTTATCCTGAAGACTTTTTATTCTGAAGACTTTTTATCCTGAAGACTTTTTATTCTGAAGACTTTTTATCCTGACGACTTTTTATCCTGAAGACTTATTATCTTGAAGACTTTTTATCCTGAAGACTTTTTATCTTGAAGACTTTTTATCCTGAAGACTTTTTATCCTGAAGACTTATTATCTTGAAGACTTTTTATCCTGAAGACTTTTTATCCTGAAGACTTATTATCTTGAAGACTTTTTATCCTGAAGAATTTTATCCTGAAGAATTTTATCCTGAAGACTTTTTATCCTGAAGACTTTTTATCCTGAAGAATTTTATCCTGAAGACTTTTTATCCTGAAGAATTTTATCCTGAAGACTTTTTATCCTGAAGACTTTTTATTCTGAAGACTTTTTGTCCTGAAGAATTTTATCCTGAAGACTTTTTATCCTGAAGACTTTTTATCCGTTTACCGATAATTTGTATTGTATTTGATAAATCGTTTTAGGTATGTATTTTTAGAAAATATAGTCCGTTTTATTTGTTCTAAATTGTGAAACAAATCTATAAAAAAATCCGTTTTTTATATAAAAAGTCCGTTTTATTTATACTAAAATATCAACAAGGAGGCTTTTTCTCCGAGAGGCTTTTTCTCCAAGAGGTTTTTTTTCCGGGAGGCTTTTTGTAGAAGGTATTTTATCCGAAGGCTTTTTCTCCGAGAGGCTTTTTGTCCGTTCCCCATCTGAAGCCCTAGCACTTTTTCCTCCAGATTATTTATGTTTTCTATGTGATATTTCCTACACTTGCTACAAAATGTTTAAAATAATTAATTAGTCTTATATAAAAAAACTTCTTCCTCCAGTGGGAGCTTGCAAGCTTTGCACTAGTGCTCAATCTGAAGCCCTAGCACTTTTACCTCCAGATTATTCATGTCTTCTATTTGATATTTCTTAATTAATTAGTCTCTTCTTTGTATATGTTAATTAAAATTATTTCTAAATAATTTTTTCCATTCATTAAAATTAATAAAATTATATAAAAGCACTTCTACTTTCCGATTATTCATTTCTTCCTTGGAGATCTAACCACATTTCACATACAACTCCGAAAGTTTCATGTCTTCTATTTGATATTTCTAAAATAAGCTAAAAATAAGAAACAAACACAACCAATTCAAATTTATTCAAATGATATTTCGAGATTGAACGAAAAAAATATAGCAAACATTAGATAAAAGCATTACATTTTATTCTTAAAGTTTCAAGGATCACGTATTAATCACGTATTTTTCCTTGAAAAGTAATTTTTTAAAGATTTTTATCCTGAAGACTTTTTATCCGGAAAACTTTTAATCTGGAGGACTTTTTATCCGGAGGACTTTTTATCCGGAGGGCTTTTTATCCGGAGGACTTTTTATCCGGAGGACTTTTTATCCGGTGGACTTTTTATCCGAGGACTTTTTATCTGAAGACTTTTTATCCGGAGGACTTTTTATCCGTTTACCACGTAAAAGATAGTGCATCAATTGTTTTTATTCTCGAAAACCATCCCACTGAGAGAGTATGTTCCTTCCTTATTGAATAAGGCTTATTCATTCTCACTCATTCAACAACAACAAAATACAAAGGGCTAGAAGAGATTTGAGCTAAAGAAAACTAAGCACATTCCATGTGCACCAGCAGAAGCAAAAGAGATCAGTCAAGAGAATGGAGCAGCCTATGGCCTGTTGGGTTTTGAAGTGACTTGCCCACTAACAGTGAAATAGGTCTTTTTTTCAACATTATGACACTGTTCTATAATATTTTCAAACCCATTATCAACTTAATTTAACCACCTATTTTGTATCATGGTAGCTGACATTGATAAAAAGAAGATTTAAAATAAAACATGTCAGGACTATCCAAGAAGAAATATTGTGACTGCTGATAGGCAAAAGAAAATACTTTAAAATTATGAAACATCTACCCACGTTTTATTAGTAAAACATGCTGATGACTTTTAGTCCTCTGACCAATATTATGCCAACATTTTTTCAGTGAACAATTTCACAATATTTTTACATTTTTGACATATCGAGTTTAATAAAGTGGTAAAAACTTAATTTTTAAACGACTGTGAACAGATTTGAATTTGTTAAAGCTGCAAAGGATATGCTGCAAATTAGACTCTAATTATTAGAGCAATAAATCATTTCGATGAAATTTTTTCGACTTTGATTGTTTCTCTATTTTTCATTCAGGTCATATTCTAGAAGTAAATAAGCCATAATTCTTGTTCATTTTACGATATATCTCGTATCAAATAGTTGCCGAAAGATAAAAAAAAAATGACCGCCTTTATTTATCATTATTTTCATGTCTTACATACATCAGCTGATATTAGTAAATAAACAGTGCCGTTAGCTAGGGCGCATTGTTTAATTCTCCTTAAATCTTACATCATTAATCTCTGGTGCATCCATCGGATTGATAGTTTTAAGAAGAAATAAACAACGCCATTTTAGATAATGTCGGATGTAAACAAAGTTGTTTTAAACTGTTTATCAAATATAGTTGTAGAGGAAATTTCGGAGTTAAATAATAATTTTGAGACTATCGTTAATAATTTTAATTCAAATAAAGTTGTTTTTAATCTTGGCTTGAATATATTGTCCGAGGATTCTACCGAGGAATCTTCTATTGATTCAAGCTTGATTGAAGCTAAAAAACCTTTTAAAGAAGTTTTCTGGTCACTATGCGACTGGGATTTTAAATCCATTTTCGCATGAATAAAACTACATTCGAGGTAATTTAAAAAAATGATTTTTGATTAAGCTATACAATTTATAAATATCTTTATATTTATATTTATAAATATCTTTATATTTATATTTATAAATACATTTATAAAGTTTATAAATGTATTTCTCATAAAGAGACTTTTGGGTATGCTTGGTAGGGAGAAGAATCAAGTCAACAGAGGTAGACACCCTATTGACATAAAACAAGCTGCAATGGTGATGGTTTGGACTCTGGCAAATCAGGAATCTTTTAGAGGCATAGCTCTTCGATTTCGGTTGGACATTGGAAATGCCCATCGTGTCTGTCTACGGAGGTGCAGGCTTGTAAATGAAAACAATGCCAAGTTTATTCGATGGCCTTCTGGTGGGTGTGTTTGTAGGAATTCAACTTTTTAAGATGATTCTTATCTTACTTTACATTTTTAACTTTTTTCAAAAGAATTAGAAATGCAGAAAGTGGTGGCTGGATTTGCCAGTTTAAGAAAAAAGCCTTTTCCTGATGTTTGTGGTTGTGTCGATGGAACCCATATTCCTATAAAGAAACCACAAGCAGACAGTATAAGTTATTACAATAGGAAAGGCTTCCACTCCATCTTATTACAGGTTAGTTATGTGAATAACTTATGTAGCAACAATTTTTTAAGAAGACTGATAATTCTTATTTTTTTCAATATTTATTAGATTATAGTTGATCATGAGATGAAGATACTGGATGCATATTCTGGCTGGCCTGGATCCACTCATGATGCCAGAGTTTGGGCTCGCAGTCCTATTTACTCAAATCTAGAGAACAACAACATTATTCCAAAAAAAGGACACATTCTAGGCGACTGTGCATACCCCATCAAAGTTTTCCTTATGTCACCTTATCGGGATAATGGCTGCTTAGATGAGAGAAAAAGAAATTCCAATAAGAGGTTGAGCTCAACAAGAGTAGTAGTTGAACAAGCCTATGGCCTTTTGAAAGGTATTTGCTCTTTGTACAAATTTGCACAATAAATTACTTATTTTATTGCTTTTAGGAAGGTTCAGAAGATTGAAATATCTTGATGTGGCAACCCCCGAGACAGCTTCAATAATGGTTCAGACTGCTTGCTGTCTGCATAATTTGTGTCTTGTGTCCAATGACTTTATTGAGTTTGGAACAGAAGAAAGCAGCAGTGAAGCTTTTAACGACACAGGACCAAATGAGTTGAGGGCCAGCAGCAAAAGGGACATGATTGCCCTGATGCTTGAGTAATTTTTATTAATTTTATTAGAATAGACAATAAAGTTATGTTCGACTAAAACCTTTTGTTAATAAAATTATTAAAAACTCGTTTTACACATATGTTTATTAACAAAAAAACTTGATTTATACATATATTTATTCACAATAATCAAACAATTAATTAAGTTTATCAATGAGGCGATTCAGTGTTTCATTGGTCCTCTCATTGGCCTGTTGAATGGTCTCAGTCATTCTATTAATAGCCTGAATTAAAATATAAAAAAACATTATGAAGATTCACTTCAACTTACTTGAGTCAACATATATTGGTCTTATTTTAGGATCTCCCATTATCAAAATCGTCTTATTTTATCACGAACTAAAAGTAAAAGCCAATGGGCTACAACTTATTTGGAATAAACTTTTTTTTAAATTTGTTGAATTTTACTCGATTTTTAAAATATTTTAAATAAAACTAATTTAATTATCATAGTAATTACTTTATATAATTATATTAAGTAATTACGAAAACCCATTCTTACTTACTACTTTTGATAGCTAACCTACATAATAACCTACATAGTTTTGATTGGATGTAGTTCTATTTATACATCAATAAATCGTATCAATCCGTCTTTGTTTATGATTGATGTGATGTACATCGAGTTATGTAGTGAAGAATTAAACAACGTCCTTCACGACACACCCGGATGAATTAAACAACGTTCAAAACGCATTGGATGTACCGATTGTTTACATCGAATGAATTAAACAATGCGCCCCTATAAAATGTTAATCTTAAAGCTGCGTAATATATGTTTTAGTCATGTTTTTACACAAGTAGTGACCAATCAAAGTCATGCATATATTAACGCTCAGCCAATCAAACTACTTATAAATGTATGGGTATATGTTTGTATGAAGGCGGGGGTCTCCAAGCGAGAACAACCCAATGATCTCAACTGGTTCAGCCCTTTTTTATCTCTCATTTTACATGAAATTTATTAATATTTTATATGAAACTATTTTATTGGACACATATAAGTTATAGTTATTTATGTTTAAAGTTATTGAACAAATGATTTATTTATCTAATAAATGTATTTCTTGAGATTTATAGTTATGAAATTTTTATTTATTTATTTATTTCTTCTCAGCAGTTATTTATTTTTAATTTCATCTCTGAAAGGCGTGAGAACATTCCACGGTGCCTTGTGGTCTCTCATGAAGGTTATACTTTTAAAACGGGCATACTTTTAAAGCATCAATAAACAAGAGGTCTGCTTCATGCATGGTGTTTTACGGGGAATCGTTTTTCAATCGGGACTTGAGTGCGTCGATGCTCCAGAGGATCCCTGCCCTTCAAGAAGAAGAACTCCACATTTATGGCATAACTTGTTTAAGGTGTCTCAGTTGTATATAAATTCAACTCAAATATATAAAAATGCCCTCTTTTATATTGTCAGGCATTCAATCTAATGAGTCGTGTTCGGATTGTTCTGAATATTTTTCTCTCACGTATGCATTTATTCGTCGCGTGATAGTTGAGCTGGTGGGCAGAAATGTACCTCCTAGCTATAGAATAGTTTAGCTTCGATCAGTGCCAGCATTAGGGTGTAATGCTTTGAAGAAATTGAATCAAACCCTGTGGTGCTTATTAGTAGCCCTAGTATAAAAACGACCAACTTATTACCCTCAAGAAAATAATCAAGAAATTTTTTCCGTTTTCAAAATGATTCTGTCAATCGTTTCCTCCTTGGCGTTTGGTAAGTCTTTTTTAGTTTAACAGACATTAAATGTAAAATTTATGTAATCAAAAACTTGAACGTCTTATGTAATTTTCCATTCTTTAGCATTTGAATTTTTAATGTAAATTCATCCCAGTGTTCTGTGTGGTGGAGGCACAAAAAGTGAAAGTGTTAACCGTATTGGTAAGTTCTTTGCTAATAAGTTTTCCAAAATTATTACATTTTTTGTATTTAAAGAATTATCGATTAATTAATTGCCTGCTTTTTTGTCTTAGAATGAGCCTTATACTATGATGAATAGCCCTGGAATGTATGAAGGATTTGTTCCTGACATCCTAGACCAAATATTTGGCGGCAAAGATTATTATGAACTCAGGTGATTTATTTCTCATATATTACTTAAATCTACTTCTAAATAAAAAACGTTTAATCTATTTTTACAAGTTAGTATGTTAAAACATGCTCGAAGAATGATCTATTTCAAAGATATATTATAGCATAATATATACTATAATATTTTTCAAATCCAGTATTGTGGAAGATGGAAAATATGGGCTGAGGGATGCTACGGGAAACTTCTCGGGAATGATTGGAAAATTGCAAAGAGGTGTAAGTGGGTTTTAAAATAAGCGATCTCGCAAGAATAAACCGAAGTTATTCAAGTTTGATTTGCTTTATGATTGGCCAACATCATTTAAAATTTGTTTTTTAGAATTTGAATTATTTCATTTTTTTCACAGGAAACCGACATGGCAGCTGCAGACCTCACGGTGACAGAACAGCGCATGGAGGCAGCCGCTTTCACGGTGCCTTTCGAGACGTTCAGTTATGCCGCTCTCATGAGCAAGACGCTGAAGATAAGCAAGAACATCATGATGTTCGATGACCTGCTTAAGCACCCCGATATCAAGTATGTCATTGTTGCTGGAGGCTTGACGGAAATGACTTTGAAAGAATCCAAAAGAGAGGTCTACATGAAAATCTACTCTGAGATGATGAAAACGCCAGCAGGTTGTCTTATAGTTTCTTTAAAAATCATTTTTCTCTTTCAGTTAATTAGATTTATATTAATAGTTGGTAATTTATTGCGTATAAAAAATTCAATTTTCAGAGTCTTTCCTCAGCACAATGGATATGGCATTGATGAAGATAAGATATCCAGGCGGAAACTATGTCCTCATCGAAGAATCTCCACTTATTGAGCACATGGCGAACCAGATGCCCTGTGACCTGGCTGTCGTTATGAACCAAGGGGACGACTTCAAACACGCGTTTGCAGTGAAGAAGAACGATTCGATGCTGCTGATGAAGGTGAATGCCAAGATGACAGAGCTCGGAGACTTCAAGTTGCTGAAGGAGAAGTGGTGGAAGAAGAGCTGCAAGGATGGACTCAACTTCGCTCACAAGAACCTCTCTGGAAGCTTCTTCGTGATTTTGGTGGCATTCATCGTCAGATTTCTTGCATGAAAACCCATGGTAGAGCATAATGGTAAAAATTGAAATCTTTGTTAATTACTCATTACCGGTTTGTATGTAATTCTTCTCTAACTATAAGTTTATACATCGTAGCCATTGTAGATTAAGTTTTTCTAGATGAATCAGTTTATTGTTCATGGTTTATTTTACATCGACCATCCTTTTTCAGCCTAACGTTCAAATATTCTAAACATCAGTGATGCAAACTGCTCCGTTAAACGCCATTCATTGATCTGTTGCAAGTTCTTCGAATACTCTTCTAAAGTTTTATGAATAGCCCTTTCATACTCGAATTTTTTAAAAAGAATTAGTATCATTTCAATATCTAGATAGCCAAAAAATTAAGTATTTTTTTCAGTTTTATTTATACATTGGAAATAACATTCCATCCTACTAATCGTCTTGACTGAATTCAGTATTTAGTGCTTGATTTTATTTCTCCTTAGATACATTGAATTCGATCATGTTGATTATAAAGTTAGAATAAGATCATGCAGTATTATTGTGTTCTATTTATTGTATGCGATGCTTTGAACAAGATGAGTGCTGATGAATGGGTAGCTGAGTGTGTAACGACTTTCGGCTTGACCAATGGTTGGTTGCTCCTAGGTTCGGGTGCAACCGATGCCCTAGTAATCTGTCGTGAAATAATCAAAACTAATTTTGTTGTGTTATATTATGTAAGTTCTAAATTATAATATATATAGTGGACCAGCAAGGGTAGAAGGATTTTTAATATTTGTGTCCATGTTTCCAGGGGCAGTGATCTGCAGTTAGTCTTGGGGAGGGGTCTTACCCAGCATGGGCGGCGATTCTGGGGCGTTCTGGGGTCTTAATTATAAACAATACTTTAACACTTAAATACATTTCTAAAAATGTAAGCTACCAAAAATAATATAAATGATAAAAAGTTCCAACTTAAAATGTTTAAGACATCTAACGAAAGGAAAAAAATTTAATTTGGATTATTTCAACTCTAACACAAATCAAAACTAATCTAACACTAACCGAAAGTCGTAAACCCTCCTGAAATCTTGATGAAAATACACCTTTTCCCAGGTCAATTCAGATATTGCCATCGCCCTTATGCCAGCCTCAAAAGAACTTTTTGTCTGCGGGGATTGGAACGGACATATTGGTTGTGATTCCAATGGTTACAGAGAGGTCCATCTCCGTCTTATCCCCACCACCGTCTTCATCAACTCTACAATGTCTAGTTATTATCATGAAACCTTAAAATATTGTGTTATTCATTGTCTGTTATTGTTCTCGAGCGACTAGGGGTCGCAGTTCCACGCTGCAAATACTTTCAATTGAATGAGTATTTATCATAAAGTACTTTGAGACTACATAGCGACTATAAATTAAGTTACAAACCTTTTCGGAAATTAACTTAATTAAAATTAAATAAAAAATATTTGTAAAGTTATACTCTACAATAGGCTCTCCCAATGTAGATCCTTCTTCCAAAGGGCGTCAACCCAGATCTCTTAGGTACCAATGTGAGTGGTCCTCTGCCGCACCGCTGAAGCCCCATCACCACTTGAACCTCGATCAAGCCACAAAGACACATTCAAACACTTTTAAATCTCACCATACCTTTCACTGCAATTTTGAAGACATTTTAACTTTAAAAGTACTTAATTGCACGTTAACCGGAGCTAGATGCATTTGAATGCATAGCTGCAATTACTGACAGCTTTGTGACAAGCACTGCGCTCCAAGGTAATGTACCTATAGAATTTCTGTAAGGCGTTGTAATCGTATTAAATTAATTCCCAAGTAAATGGGGGTTACCTCGAAAACGACACAGAGTCCATATTTTATGGAGTGTCGAGGCATGCTTGCGTTGACATAATGGTAATTTTAATAGCTTAATGGGTTCGAATTTAGTACCTAACAATTAAAATAACTCAAGTTTTTATTATAATTGTTGCTACTAAATGAAGATTTAGTATTTTAAAAGTAAGAATAATTAAAGTATTTATTATAACTGGTTCTGTTAGCTGTGGAAATAAAACACGTTTTGCAACTAGTTTTTGGTTTCATTGTTGCTGGAGGCAAGTGATGACAGCGTCAGGATAATTAGTGATGATGGGGCTGGCGCAACTCTCAAGTCATTCCTATTAAATTTAATTACTTGCATATTAAAATGATATTTTAAAATTAAGGGTACAATAGCAGCAATAAGGATGTATTTTTTTGTCTGTTATTATTATTAATATTATTATTATTATCACTTATCTGCCTGTGTGGTTGTTTGTTTGCCTAAGAATGAATATGATGGCAAACTGCGGTCAACAAGCCTATCAAGCCTATATCAATATTCATAATAATATCAATCATAATATTTTTATTATTCTTAGTATTTTTATTAAAAGTGATAATAATTATGATAATGCAGTCGCCAGAATGCTGAGAATAATGGATCTGATAACTTGAGAAAAAAATTTCAGGATTGTTTCAACCACTCAAATAAAATTTTATAATAATAAATAAAATAATATTTTTTTATAAAATATTTCTAGTTTTGATTATTTCATTAAATAATATATTTTATTAAATAAATATAAAAAGAGCTTCTAAAATATAATGTTTTATATATTTACAATTTAGATTATAATAAAATATTATTTTACCAAAAAACACCATGTATAAGACGCAGTTTTTTTGCCTATTTTTCTTTTTCCACTGACGCAATCTTATAGACTTTCACAGTGGACATTTCCGATTTAAATTGCTAGGACTGATCCATACTATTGGTATATTTTTATTTTATTTTATAAAAGAATTTTTTTACATTTTTGCTTGTGCCTTTAATTCTCTATTTTGCGTGGATGGTGTGTCCCATAAGAATGTTGTGTGTTGTATGCCAATGAATTAGCGAAAGCGTCAGATTCAGTTTCCGATGCTTATCTGGGTCATGTAGGACGTCTGCATCGTCATTATGTCTCTTGTGACGCTTTGGTATGCTTGGTGTTGTCATAAGATATTATTTATTGCTGATATACCTATTGTTGTTTGTCTCGTTATAATTGTGTGTGTGTGTGTGTGTGTTTGTGTGTGTGTGTTTGTGTGTGTGTTTGTGTGTGTTTGTATGTATGTATGTATGTGTGTGTGTGTTTGTGTGTGTGTGTGTGTTTGTGTGTGTGTGTGTGTGTGTGTGTTTGTGTGTGTGTGTGTGTGTGTGTGTGTGTGTGTGTGTGTGTGCGTGTGTGCGTGTGTGTAGTTATTGATTGTTTTTATTTATGATCAAAGTCTTTAGGATTGTTTCAGTTTCACAAAAGGGCCAAAGTAAACGCTGCGAGAGACAATTCTTGTTGTTGTTGCAGTTGTTACTTTGTTATAATTTCATCTTAACGTTGTTCTGATGACTGTTGCTTTGACCATTTAAATTCAATAATAATAATGATAATAATAATAATTATTATTATTATTATAGTTATTATTATTATTGGGGATTATCATAACTGCGCTTCCCATGCCACACATTCCTTCTTAGTATTTATCCATTCAACTGTTCCTTCAGAAGTTACAATACAACACCACAACTAGCAACCCACTACGGAGGTTACACCATGAGACTCACAAGGCGGGAATTAATTTAATTAGTTAAATAAATTAATTAATGAGACAATCAATGAGGGAACTAATGAAGCAATTAATATGCACATCCACTCAAGCACCGCCTTTTGACGGGCATGCGATGGCATACTACAATACATTGACGAATCTCAGTACGTAAAGGTATATGTGTGTATGTTTGTTTGTGAGTATGTGTGTGCGATTGTATGTGTTGTGTGTTTGTATGTCTTTATACGTTTTTTCATGTCTTTTTATGTTTTTGTATGTCTGTATATGTGTGGCACTGTCTGTGTGTGTGTTGTGCACACACACAGACAAGAGCATGTGAAGTGTTTGTGTATGGTGATTAATCGACCGGTTGTTGGATCTCTTTCAACACAACTACTACTACAACTAAAACTACTACTACCACTAATAATAATTCTACTACTGCTACTACTACTACTACTACTACTACTACTACTACTACTACTACTACTACTACTACTACTACTACTACTACTACTACTACTACTACTACTTCTACTACTACTACTACGACTACTACTACTACGACTACTACTACCACGACTACTTCTACTCTCACTAATAATGAAACTAAAACTAAAATAACTATTAAATCAAATACAGTTTTCACCTCTACTGATATCACTACAAGATTGACGCCACTTGCAGCCTCAAAACTACCAATACACAACCACTACAACTACAACAACCCCTCTTCCCCCCTTCCCACCAACAGAAGAAAAACAAGCACTCACGGCTGTTTATGCTCATCAGTTTGCAATTCGACTGATAGGAATCAGTAGCTATGATGTCACACAACGCTGCCTCAAGCGAGCAGTGTCCATGCGGGCAAGAGCCGATGACTGCCGCTCATTTGCATTGTAGACTTGCTAGGTTTTCAGCGGCAAGTGAGTGGTGAATGAGGGTGATGAAGGAGTTAATGGAAGTAATTAAGAACGAGTGTTAGAAGAATTTAATGTTGAAGAAAAGAAGAGATTTTTTGATTATTTTTCAGTTTTGTTGTTGTTGTGGGGATTGTTGTTGTTTTATTTTTTGTGTTTGTCGTTCTAGTTTTTGTTTTCGCTGTAGTCTTTTTTCGTTACAGGGTTGTTTCCAATGAGTTGCATATTTTGAAGTTTTTTCTCGAATTAATGAGAGATTCTCTTGGAAAGTAAGAAAAGAATAAATGATGACGACGATGACGATGATGATGACGATGTTGACGATGTTGATGATAAAGATGATGATGACGACGATGATAAAGACAATGAAAAGATAACAGTTACAAAGGCAATGCTTGAAAGGGCACTTAAGTTTACTTTTAATCTCCATTCGAATAATTTACTTTAGATATATCGCCATCAGAGCACTTGATGGTGATTATCTCCGAATGATACGCATTAAAACCCGTGGAACTCTCCATAAGTTTATAAAGTGGATAAACCATTAAAAAGTGGCAATTAATTGAAAGCCTTAATGTTTGATCTCGGATAATATCGACACTTTTACGGTCCGATCCAGGTGCCACCTTGCACCGCACAAGCACCGAAGAACCTCTCTTCAGCGTCGTTGCTTTAAGCCGAGAATTTGGCACGGTTTATGATTGCATGCTTTTATGGTAAAGATTGAAGCCTTAGAAGGGTCGAGACGAATGTTAAAAGCATTTAAATATTTGTACGTTGTTGCGAAGCAAACCAGCAGTGTTGAGGGGGACTTAGAGCCGTGGTTGAGTTACATCCACATTTGGAGTTGCCGGAGTCTCCGATGAAATTCTTTTTTTACTTCTGTGGCCTCTTCCCACGGTCTTTATGCAAATGATCTCGAATGCTACTTTTCGAGATTCATTTATTCTCTATTCTCCTCACTTTCCTCCTCATCTCTCCACTCTCTCACCTGTCTTCTCATCTCTTGTACCTCATCTTAATTCTCTATCTCACGTTCTTTTCTTCGTATATCAAGTTCTATTCTTCTATACATATGCAACAAAGCATGTACAATGTATGCAGTATGTAAAGTGTATATAAAGTATCCGAACGAAGGGTTTGTAATGATATATATTGGAGGGGCTTGAGAAGTGGTGTTGAGTTCATGTCGTCTGAGGCAAAACAAGCAAAACTCTGAGCGTTTGCCTGCGCTTTGTGTCGACAAGTGTTTTTGAGGAAATAAAAAGTGTTAAATTAATTTGTTTAAAAACAAAATTGGTTAAATAAATAAATAAAAGTTTTAACATCGATGTAATATACAAATAAATGTTTGAAATTTTATTAAATAAATGAATGCATATTTTTTTTAATTGGTTAAATAAATAACAACGTTTTAAAATGAAAAATTAATGCTGAATAAAAATAAATTGTGAAAAAATATTCTGGTTTTAAGACGTTTGTTAAGAATAGGAAGGAAAAAAACTTTTCAAGAAGAAAGGATTTACAGCACACATTGGATTTAAAGAAACAATTAGTTGAAAAATAGAAGCTAAATGATAAATTTAACTGAAAAGACGTATAATTATTGTAGGTCAAGACAAAGGTATAATCAAGGCATTATGATATTCTGGCTCGATTGAAGATTGCTTTCATAATTAAAGTTTAATTCAATTAAGACTTGCATCTCATACTTGGCGGTTGGTTTTTGAATTAAGTTTGATAAATCGTCTTATAAAGTAGTTATACAGTTATAAACGATTTTATTTATTAAATGAAATAAATTAATATTTTTTTGAGTTTTTCTACTTATTAAAAACAGTTTAGCAATGATGAAAACAAGAAGCTTTTGTCTCGCGCGTTGATACTAAAACTCTTGATTTGAGTCGATAACACGTCAAGTGCTAGACTTTGAAGCCATTCATATTACTCCTCTTAATGCCGTAAATACCAATATATTCGCACACTTTTGAATAATTGTATTTCAAATGTACGAAAATCTTTAAAATAAAATATAAATTGCTAAATATTGAAGTTGTTTGCTCATTACTCTTTCTATTCTTAGTCTAATTAAATTAATCATAATATTATAGAAACTCAGTTACGAGTATTTATGTTGTTTTCCATAATTACAATCATAGACATTCTTGTTTTTAAAATGTATGTCCAAACTAAGGCCTAAAAAACAATAGGTAAAAAAGGAATGGTGTCTGAACAACATGGGTATCCGAAAAACTTGGTATTTACGGTCCTCCTACTACAACTGATACTGCTACTACTACAAATACTACTTCTACTACTACTTTTTTTATATCTTCTAATAATAAAACTACTTATGAATTAGTTATGAAAAAAAAGTAGAAATAAAACTAACGCGACAATGCATTACAACATAAAGACCAAAAACATTGATTTGCAACGAATCAATTAGTTACATAACAGTTTCCAGTTAACGATTTTTAATGCATTCTTTTTCAATTAAACCGATTAAATAAACTCAACCCCTCATTAAATTAATTCAACCCAATTAAGTCATGAGACAGAGGCAAGAATAGGCAGCAGAATGCAAATAAGAAGAAACTTTACGTTGACCTCTTTGTATAAACCCACTCACGTGCACTTCATTTCTTCGAATAATTGCCTTCGTCGTTCAATAAATTTCTTTTCATATCACAACCCCATCCATATCATATATCCTTCATTCAATATCAATATCCTATACTCCATGGAGGCCTTCACATGTAACATTACGCATGCAGTAGGTTGGTCCGTGCGTAATTAAAATAAAATGATGATTAGACACGAAATGTTTTTCAAGTTATGCGCTCCATAAATTATCCTCCGACGAGATACATTCAGTTGCTTTTTAGTGCAATTTGATGTTGCCAGTGTTTGCTTGCATGACCACTCATTCAATCTCCGCTTCGGACAAAGATGAAGCGAGCATTTTTCCACACTCTCAACCAATTAATTAATCAATTAATTAATTAATTTCTTCCCATTAGTGTGAATTCGAAACTGTACTAAAAACGAGTGGAAAAATTAAATTATTGACAAGCTTTTGAGCGCTTGACTCATGTCTTTATAGACAGTTTGGATGGAAGTCTCAAGCTGAATCTACTCAAAAAGCTTTTAAGAGCCTGAATTTCATGTTGAAAATTTCATTTTTAAAGGCCAACAAATGTATAATCGAATGGAGGTTAATAGAAAAATTTTCAAAGAACCCGGAAAATACCTTTAACGAAGCGATCGTTAAACGAAAGCACACAATCGTCAAAGAATTCAAATAAATCTTTTTAAATTAAAAAAATACAATCACTCTTAGTAAACTTTGAATAAGTTTTTAATAATAAAACAAGTATTAAGAATAATGATAACATAAAAATATATAATGAAAAAAAAAAAGCAAAATATACTAGCTTATAATAATAATAATAATAATAATAATAATAATAATAATAATAATAATAATAATAATAATAATAATAATAATAATAATAATAATAATAATAATAATAATAATAATAATAATAATAATAATAATAATAATAATAATACAATTTTCAATATAAGTGACTAACTTGACGGTAAGCTTGAATCAAGCAAACCGGTATAATGTAGTCAACAACACCAAAAAAAACAAAAATTATAATTAAGTATAAAATATAAAATAATAATAAAAAACTCAATTTCATTGAAAATTTGAAAATACATGAGTGCAACTCACATTTGGATGCTTCTCAGGGCTGGCTCTTTCAAAGATTATACAAAATCATTAAAATGGAATAAAACTCAGGGTAGTAGAACACTGATGCTGTCATACTACTATTGTTAGTACTACTACTACTACTAATACTAATACTACAACTACTACTACTACCACTACTACCACTACAACAACTACTACTACTACTACTACTACTACTACTACTACTACTACTACTACTACTACTACTACTACAACTACTACTACTACTACTACTACTACTACTACTACTACTACTACTACTACTACTACTACTACTACTACTACTACTACTACTACTACTACTACTACTACTACTACTACTACTACTACTACTACTACTACTACTACTACTACTACTACTACTACCACCATCACCACTACTGCTGTCTCAGTCGATAAGGTATCGACCAAAACATCACTCAAAATGATCAGCACTCTCCTGTCTAGACCAACTCCACACCCTTCCATCAATCAATTCCCATTCACTGCTCAATCGCTAGAAGTTTTTAACGTTGTTCTACTTTAAAAAAATTGACCATTGCAAAATAAATTTATATAGATTTTGTATCTTTATCTTTTAAATGCCATGAAAAATAATACGATGAAAGAATAGGATGGCTTTGACTAGGAAACCTTCAGACCCTTTGAGCCTCCAATTGGTTCGCAATGCAGCAACTCATATTATCGCAATGACGTAAAGTTGACACAAGTGCATCACCAGCAAGAATATCTTCCTCAATTGAAGCCATCCGCACCAACTCAACGCACGTCTCCAAGCAATTAAGTCTTATTGAAAAAGCATGTGAGACACTCTAATGTTGCATGGCGATCACTAGACTGAGATATCCCTATTTAAATATATTTTTTATTCAATATTATAAATTTAAATTCACTTTAAGTATTTTGTGAATAACTATACATTTAAATCGATGTTAAAATATATTAAGTAGCTTTGAGCCGTGTTGTCCATAAATTTAAATTTGCCGACATTTCGCAACAGACGATGCCTCCATCACGCCTTGAACAAACATCCACTACAACTCCCGAGACAACTGTTTACCCGAGAAAACCCCATCTTTCACACCTCCTCTTCCTCCTCCTCCTTCTCCTCTTCCTCTTCTCTCCATCTCCCGTGACCTCACAAAAGAGTGGAGGAGTGTACGACCACTACTCCACAGTACTGCAACGACTACAAGGTTGCGCTTGTTGTTGTTGAAGTTGTGCTTGTTGTTGTTGAAGTTGTGCTTGTTGTTGTTGAAGTTGTGCTTGTTGTTGTTGTTGAAGTTGTGCTTGTTCTTGTTTTCTTTTTGATTTTAAGAACATGAAAAAGTAATATTATCAAATATTATATTATAAAACGGGTTTTCTTAAAACGCACACAGCGTGTAAGCCACTATCTTCAAAACTAATTATAAAAATATCAAAATAAAACTAAGATTTTTTACACCATTTTTTTAGAATGCACCTACAACTCCCCCCTGGGCATGGTGAGTGGACTGATCCAGAACAACCAACTCACCTCCTCCTCCAACTACCCCTTCACCCTCGACAGGGGTTTGTTCTTGCTCTCAAAGATGCATATTTGTTTCACGACAATTTGGCATTTGGAACGTGCATCTCTTGCATTCAATTGTGGGATAAAACACGGCATTGTGTGTGGCATTGTTGACTGCGTCAGCGGTGTAATTCCTATGGTGCAATTGAGAGAGGGATCCATTCTGCAGTTCTAAGAATCTAAGGCAATCCTATTGAGGCTTCCCTGAGCATATGCGAATTATGAATTGATGCGTGCACCTGCTTCAACTCGGCAAGCAATTGAGTTTTATAAAAATATAATTAATATTACGAAATAAAAGAAAATGACCACTTTGATTTTTAAATCTAAAGCACAAATCAGGAGTTCTTAATAAATGAAAGCAGAAGAAGTTAGTGTCATGCATTCTTTGTTCAACACAATAATACGATCCGATCAAAGCGATTCATACTTAAACACATGAATGAAAATGATCTCAAAATGTAAGTCATGCCTCAATCAAACGAACTGTACTTGATATTGATGTTCTGCGACGCACAACGTAGAACTTTAACGCTACAAAATCAATTTGATGAAAAAGTCTCAGTTTTAGATTTCAACGAAAATTGGTAGAAAAAGTTAAATATTTTTCGAAAGTTTTCGTTGAACATTAATCTTCAAACAACCTCCTACCCAGGATGCAACGTGGCTTTCGCACGTCTCTACCAGCCGAACGGACTGGCATGGTGTGCCAAGTACAAGTCGTCATCCGAATGGCTGCAGGTCGACCTGGGAGTGCCCGCCAAGGTGGGAGGAAGGGGTCGGTGGGAGTGTTGAGAAATTTGAAAAAAAAAAAATTATTATTATTTTTGGGTTGAGACTCCAAACAATTATTTGGTCAAAAAAGATTTATGAATATAGCGATTTCTAAACAGTTTGGTCAAAATATTTTCATAGTGGAAAGATATAAGTGAGACTTCTCAACACATGTGTGCTCGAAGGCTCTTTCACAAGCCCTTGAGCAGTATTTCGAGTTCTCATTCTGATGCAGATTCAAAGTATCGAATTTATTTATAGACGAGAAATAAACAGCTTGATATCGAGGGTATTTGTTTGCAATTCCGAATTCCGATGTGTTCAGGTGCGCAATAGATCTCGCAAGGTTGCCTAACGCCTCTATCGTTCTCACAACCTGCTTGTCTTTTGCATCAGACCAATTAAACTGCCGTTTCAATCTCAAAATAGCGTATAATGACAACCCCCCTCAACTCCACAACGACACCGTACAACCTACAAAAACAAAAACTCTACCCTAACAACACCACACAACTCCACGACAACAACATGGGTGAACGGGTGGCCGAGTGGGTGAACGTGTAGCTGAGTCGGCAACGACTCTCGGCTTGACCAATAATGAAAGGTCCTAGGTTCAAGTGCAACCAATGCCCTAGTAGTCCATAGGCGCAAATGAAAATATGCAGCCTAAGTGGTCTGGAAGCTCGTTCGGGTTATACGCCACTATAATAATGCTCGTCATTATTATTATTATTATTATTAACATCAACAACGACCACCCAGGTGACAGGGCTGCTGATCCAGGGGCGGGGCGACGGCAAGGAGTGGGTGAGTCACTTCATGACGTCATACAGCCTCGACGCCTACTACTGGAACTACGTCCTCGACCAATACGGCAACCAAAAAGTGACAGATCTCTTTCCTTCAATTTGCTATTTACATTTTTTTAAATATTCTATTTTTTCAGTTTTTTTATTCTTTTTTCTTTTTCTGCATTATTTTTTTATATATACATTTTCTTTTTATATATTATATATATATATATTTTCTTTTTATATATTTTATATATATATATATATATAAATTTCTTGCAGAAGTTCGAAGGCAACGTGAACTCCTACCACGTGAAGCACATCTACCTGGACGACGCCATCGTCGCCAGGTTACTCTTGACGCTGTTGCTGCCACCGCTACTAACACTACTACTACCACCACTACCACTGCTACTACTACTTACACTGACACTAACACGGCTAACAACATGCCACTTATGCATTCTCAGCAAAAATAAGTGATTATTTGTCTAAATAATTAAGTTTTAAAAAAACAAAATAAATCTCATTTTTTCTATCACAGCAACAAAAAACTTCCACAGCTTCCACAACCACCAAAACCTCCACAACCTCCACAAACTCCACAACCTCCACAACCATCACAACGACCAAAACCTCCACAACCACCACAACCACCACAACCTCCACAACCTCCACAACCACCACAACCACCATAACCTCCACAACCTCCCCAACCACCACAACAACAACAACCCTCCGCAACCACCACAACCTCCACAATCTCCACAACCACCACAACCTCCCAACAACTCTACTCCGCAGGTACATCAAGTTCCACACGAGTGAGTGGCACAACCATCCCAGCATGAGGGTCGAAGTTATAGGCTGCCAAGGTTGCACCACAATAATAAAGATAATTATAATAATTATAATAATAATGATGATTTTTTTATATAATTTTTTTCCACTTTTTTATAATATTTGTAAAATTAAAATTGTTCCAAAAGAACAGTTTTTTCGATATAAATATTCTTTTATAGGCGCGAAAATACCGCTAGAGAGTCAATAACACCATAAACAAATTAAGAGATATATAAAAATAAAATTAAGTTTTTGTTTAATGAAAAATACAAAAAGTATTTATGAAAATTGCAATTACATTTAAGACTTTTTACAATGAAAAAATGAATAACTCAAAAACAGCTTTTAAAAAACTACAGTCAAAAAGCGGAACCAGGTTTTTGGCATAAGGCCTGAAAAGCAGGTTATTCTGTAAAGCATGGTTCACGAGTATTAAAGGAAAAGAGATAAGTAAAGCGGCTGGAGATAAAATATTTATTACTTGGCCATTTTATTAAGCTCTTTTCATTCATTACGCGTGAACTCATTCATTACAAGAACAGAATGATTTTCAGGCATAAAGCCTACTCGTTTTGACTGCAACACACACATTCCAAAATCAATAAATCTCATTTTTGTTTTCCAAACATAAAAAAAATTTGTTGCGCCCGATCATTTGCTTATCCAAGAGAGCAGCTAACGATGTGTTGGTTGTAAACTTCCAATAAAGGCTGTGATAAACGGCTTGCAAGGTGTTTAAAAAAGAACTAGAGTGAGAGCATCTTTGAGAGGGCGTTAACACGTCATCATGATCAAAGCAACCCTCATAACAGCCTCAGCGCTCCTCTCAGTCGAAGATGAGGCCATGAAAGGCAAGAGAGAGTCAATAACTCATCACTTATTCCTCATCTGCCTGATTATTTATGCACTTTCATAATCAAAAACTTTGATGCTGATTGAAAAAAAATTTAAAGATCTTTTTTGATGTTTTGTGAATGAATAAATCAATAAAAAACTTCAACAAAAACTCGACTTCTAACTACTTGCTAACTAACCAACACACCACTGACCATCTATTCACCCACTGCCTACTCCTCTTGACCATTTGCTCACCATCCATTTACCAACCCACTCACCAGCCCTAACCTAACCCTAACCCTAACCCCCATCCACCAAACTACCCACCCCCCCCCTCAGTCTGCAAGAACATATTGACGCTACCACCAAACGCCAAGGTGTCGGCCTCCAGCTACAGAAGCCACCGCGACCACAGCTGCAAAAGCGACGGAGCCTTCATCATGTCGAACAGCGCCTGGTGCGCCAAAGTTAACGACGGTGGGTGGTGGTGGTGGGTGTTGATGGCAGTGGTGAGGGTGGTGTGTATGTTGGTGATAGTAGTGCTGGTGACAATGATGATTGTGATTAGTGTTAATAGCCCCACTCATAAAAACACACACAAAACTGCATGCAACCACACAGAAGACCAGTGGTTACAGTACGATCTGGGTCCACCCACGCTGATCACAGGCTTCATCAGCAGTGGCAGGAAGGACCTGAAAGGCAGTGCATGGGTGCGGAAGTATAAGATCTCGTACAGCAATGACAGTGCAGCTTGGTACTTCTACAGTGATGATGGCCATGTTGTCAAGGTGCTGTTGCTTGGTTGGGTGTGTGTGGTGGGTGGGTTGGTTGAGTTGGGTTTGTGTGGTGGGTGGATTGGTTGGTTAAGTTGGGTTTGTGTGGTGGGTGGGTTGGTTGAGTTGGGTTTGTGTGGTGGATGGGTTGGTTGGTTGGGTTTGTGTGGTGGGTGGGTTGGTTGAGTTGGGTTTGTGTGGTGGGTGGGTGGGTTGGTTAAGTTGGGTTTGTGTGGTGGGTGGGTTGGTTGAGTTGGGTTTGTGTGGTGGGTGGGTTGGTTGGTTGGGTTTGTGTGGTGGGTGGGTTGGTTGAGTTGGGTTTGTGTGGTGGGTGGGTGGGTTGGTTGAGTTGGGTTTGTGTGGTGGGTGGGTTGGTTGGGTTGGGTTTGTGTGGTGGGTGGGTTGGTTGGGTTGGGTTTGTGTGGTGGGTGGGTTGGTTGGTTGGGTTTGTGTGGTGGGTGGGTTGGTTGAGTTGGGTTTGTGTGGTGGGTGGGTTGGTTGAGTTGGGTTTGTGTGGTGGGTGGGTTGGTTGAGTTGGGTTTGTGTGGTGGGTGGGTTGGTTTGTATTTGGTAGGTAAATTGGTGTATGGTGGTGGGATACGACGTATTCTGATTCTTCTGATTTACCCACCCATTCGTATCCCGGATACGTATGGGTGGGTAAATCAGAACAATGAAACACATAACTAAAATAAAAAGCAAAGTTTCTTGAAATTAAAATTTGTAAAAAGCTAAAAAAAACTTATATAAAAAAGAGTTGAAAACTTCCGGAATGAGGAATAGCTTTTGTTTTCACGTCTTTGTGATTCCATGCAAGCACACATCTGCCTGAAACACAACACTACAATGGGTTTGCTAAGCGATGTTGTTATTCAGAGTGGGAGGTTTAAGAGGTGATTAATTAACTTATGATTATATACTGGGCCAATTGGCTCTTTCACCGCTATTAAAGGGCAACACAAACCTTTTTCGTTACACCTTTCACACTTTTTTCCTTTTTACAAATCCTTGGTCCTTTAAACACATTACAACCCTCTTTACCCCCCCCCCTCCCTTTCCATCACAGATCTTTGACGGAAACAACAACGCCAACCAATCCGCGTACAGCTACCTGAACCGACCAATCACAGCTCGTTTCGTGAGGTTCCACCCGGTCACGTGGGTGAGGAGGATCGCCATGAAGGCCGCTGTCATTGGCTGTCCATTCGATGGTGAGGGCTTGGTGTTGGGAGGGAGGTAGAAATGATGGTGGGGGGAGGGAATTGAGGGGGGGGTTAGAAAGAGGGAGAATTGATTAAAAGTGAATTTATTTTCTAATGATTGAAACGTCCTTTAAGAGCTCAAAGTTAAGTCGAAGCAGATTGCGAAGAGAGTCAAAGTGTTGGTTTATGAGCGTGAAAAATTTAAACCATTCGATGTTTACGAAAGAAAAAAAAGCTAAAAGCGAAGAAGGAAAAGTTCCACAAGATTTTTCTGACAAGCCTCAAACACAACGCTCGCAAGCCTTCATGTTTTGACGTGAGTTTTGCGCTCAAAGTTATGCGTCCTTGAGGTGCATCTTTATGGAAAGACCACTAATCACCCCGGCAACCACAACAACAACAACCCCTTGTATAACAACCTTCTCATTATAACATCATTCTCATTATCATCATCATCATCATCATCAACATGGCCATCATCATCTTCATATTTATCATCCTCATCATCGTCATCATCAACATCATCATCTTCAACATCATCATCTTCAGCATCATCATCATCATCGCTTACAAACCAGCAATTAAGCGTTAAAGGAACATTCCACAAAAGTTAAGCGCTTCGAAGGCCTCTTCCGCTCATTAATCATCATCATCATCCCCGCCATCATCATCATCACCGCCAATTAACCTCGCGCCTAAACTCCTCAAAGTGCGAAAGAGATGATTGCTGTTATGCAAGCTGCCTCCTCCTCCTCTTCTTTGTCGTGTCCTTGCCCAAGGATGTGCCTTGAGGTGTATGTCTCTCTGTGTGTGTCTGTGTGTCTGTGGGCCTCTTTCTGTATATGTCTTTGTGTATCTATCTCTGTGTATTTCTCGCTGTATGCGTCTTTTTGCATGCTTCTATGTGTACGCCTATGTGTACGCCTATGTGTAGGTCCTTATGTATGTCCATGTATATGCCTCTATATGTATTTGTGCATTCCTTTAATCATACGCCTATTTTAGTTTATTAATGTTTCTTCAGCCGTCTTCTTTTATGCATGTTTATTAATAACCGCATTAAAAATATTAAGCGTTTAAGATAGAGCGTAATTCTATAATTAAGAGATATGCAAATAAGAGAACAGAATTGAAGATAAAACGTACGGCATTATATGGGAAATCAAAACTCAAAGGATGTTATGTATTAATAAAAGTAAGCAGATTTATTTATAGTGGACAAATAAATATAGATATAAATATTTGTTCGCATGTGAAATAAATGAAAATAATTTCTAAAAGGCAAGATGGATGGTGTCTGGGTGACGGATGCTGAAGTGTTTATGGCAAATTTGAAGGAAGCATCGACATAATGATTCTTCAAAGTTCCTAACAAATGAACTGTCTCTCTTGAGTAAACATCATAGGCCCGCATCAAATCACTCCATTTGCAACTTCATTCGGCATCTCAATTTTTCTATCGCCAATCATTTGTAATTGCGTGTTGTGACTTTCTTGATGAATCAGCATTTGAAATTCGTCGTTCCTGCTTGGTGAACTCACCTGAAGTGTTTATTGACCTTCGCGGAGAGTTGTGAGGGTTGGAGGGGCTTCGAAAGGCTTTGAAAGTAATCACGAGGCATTCTCAACAATGCGAACTACAACTCAAGAGCATAAATTACTGCAGTAATAATAATAATAATAATAATAATAATAATAATAATAATAATAATAATAATAATAATAATAATAATAATAATAATAATAATAATAATAATAATAATAATAATAATAATAATAATAATAAAAATAATAATAATAATAATAAAAATAATAATAATAAAAATAATAATAATAATAATAATAATAATAATAATAATAATAATAATAATAATAATAATAATAATAATAATAATATTAATAGAAATGAAAATAATCAAATACCGATGACGAGAAAATTGTATTAGAAATGATAATGATTACAATAATGTGAATATTAATTAATGAAGTAAAAGCCATTCAGTTCAGTGCATGGCAATCAATGAAGAAGAAAATAAAAATGAAATAAGTTATTAGAAAAAAGTATATATAATAAAACAATAAGAAAGATGTCATCCATAAACATTGAATATCAACTCCACCAATCATAAATTCACATTGACAAGAAGAATTAGCAATAGAACACGATGCCTGACTGACAAATGTAACAAAGCAACGTTACATCGATGACTGTTTCTAAATGACTAAATAGCGTTGATAAGTTAATGATAGTTTAAATTCAAAAGTACCGTTACATTGCACTTTTGAATTGATTGAAAAGCGCTATATAAATATATTTAACTGATTGATCGATTTTGAATCGGTGTTACAACAATGTTACACCAATGTTACACCAATGTTACACCAGGGGCGTTGTTAGCAACACTATCGCGTTAGCAGTGCCTGCCTCGCTGAATGTTGCAAGGATTGTAACAACTGCAATGCCAATAACACGTCAGCACCGCTAACGTTTACTCTCCAAACAAGAAGCTTATGGCTTATGGTCCTTGAAGCGAAAACCTTCATGCTTATTAGTCGAAATATAAGTATAATTATTTTTATTATTTTAATGTTTAACAACGATTTTTCCTTCTCCTACTGATTCTATTTCTCATCCAACATATCTCAGTGCTATTAGCACGCTGACGAAGGCTCTTGCATGAGTAGACATTCGTCTTCTCGTATTTGTCTCTTGTGCTCCATGCTTCCACGAGGCGTCTCCTCGCTAGCATAGCAGGGGAAAATAACTGACATCTTCAATATTTTCCCATTGAAAAAGTCCCGGGAAGTTCCATGACACTTTATGATAGCAAGATTTTCGGAAATGGGAAAAAACAATTTATTTTAAATTTCCGAAGAATATATGATGATGATGATAATTGAATGAATAATAATAACAATAATAATAATAATAATTGTTATTAATATTATTCTAATAATTATAATAATATAATCACACACAAAATAGTCTCATTATTACTGAACAACAACAGGAATTTGTTCTCGCGGCTTCATGCAGGTGAACAACCATGCCTCATGCAGTGAGTCTTCACCTCTATAAATGGCGGGAAATAAAAAAATAAAAATAAAATTATAATCATGAATTAATCATTTAACTTGTTTTAGTTTTATTTTGATTGATTTGGATACTATTATCATCATCATTACCATCAAAAACCCCAGTTGAGAACCTGGCCTACCATAAGGAGAGTTTTGTGAACAACAGACGTCACACCAAGAGACACACCTCATCCAGGTAGCGTGATGACGTCATGGAGAATTAATTATCTTTTCTAGGAAATTAAATGGAATTATTTTCCGTTTTTTTGTTTTTTTCAGCAGTTTGGTTGGAATGGAATTCAAAGGAGGGGTGTATGGGGTGGTCAAATTTATTCACTATTAAAAATAACTTTTTTTTCAAAACCGGAACTACAGAAACCAACCAACCACCCACCCAACCACCCACCCAGCTAACCACCCAATCAACCACCCAACCAGCCACCCAACCACCCAGCCAACCAACCACCCAGCCACCCAACCAACCAACCAGCCAACCTACCATTCATGCAAGCAAACATACGCACGCAGATTCACACACGGACAGGCGGCAAAGGCGGTGGACGGAGAGATCAGCCACTCTTGCATCCTCCTTGACAACACCTTCGTCGACAAGCCAGTGTGGATGGTCGACCTGGGCCACGTGAAGACCATCTCTGGCGTCGTCATCGTCACCTGGAACGGAGTCTCTCGAGGTTCGTCCGGTGTCCTCCGCTCGATTGGCGTGCTTCAGAAAAGGATTATCAGAGCTGCCTTTTGAGAATTGAGATTTTTTAAATTTAAGATAAATGTTTTAATGATTTGTTAGTGTTTGTTTGGTGGCTTAAGCAAAGGCTTCTCAACATTGATTCTCATTTTTTTAATTTAAGAAAATGCTTTAAATTAAAGTTTATTGATCCTGTCTTGAGTTTTTATTTGGTGATTTGAAGGGCATGTTGGCATGCTTTGAGGTTTGTAGGGGTTTGTAGATGTTTGACGTCACTGACAAAATCCTCCAGAAATAGAAACAGTCAAGCCTCAAAAGCAAAAACGTCACAAGAAGATTGAAAAAAATGATGGAAAATACAATAACAACCACCATCAACACCACATCAACAACAATGAAAATGACAAAAACAACAACAACAACAATGAAAACAACAACAACAATGACAACAACAACGAAAACAACAACAACAATGACAACGACAACAACAACCTAATAAAAAAGTACCTGTACAACCTTGACAAGATCTCGGTGTACGTGCTCAAAAGGGCAGTGCGCCACCACAAAGCCTTGCCAGCCAATAGGAGGGGCTTTTGCGCTGACGTCACCAAGTATAACCACGCCCTCCTGAAGCCACGACTGCACTTCCAGTGTGGTCGGTCGCTGCAGGGTCGCTACGTTTATGTGGAGAGTGAGGGCAGTGTCGGCAGGAGTGGCAATTTGTTTGGCGCTGTGTTGTGCGAAGTGATGGTGTACGAGTAGTGGAGGGGGGGGGGGGTGTTGATGGTGATGCTGGTAGTGATTGGAGTGGGGAGGGGGGTGGTGGGTGGGTGTGGGATGACGGCGATGATTGTAGTACTGCTGGGGATGATTATAGTACTGATGGTGTTTGTAAATCCATAGAATGTATAAAGTTCGAGTAGTGTGGTCTCAGAGAAAGTTAAACTCGTTTGGCATTCTCTTTTCGGTCAACCAATTAAGTTGCAGTAGCTAGCAGATAGTTACAATGTTACTAAGTTAGATTATTACAATGTAACTGTTACAGTGTTACAATGTAACTGTTACAGTGTTACAATGTAACTGTTACAGTGTTACAATGTAACTGTTATAGTGTTACAATGTAACTGTTACAGTGCTACAATGTAACTGTTACAGTTTTACAATGTAAATGTTACAGTGTTACAATGTAATTGTTACAGTGTTACAATGTTACATATCAAGTCAATCTTTTCTTCGGATTCTCATGATGGAACATACCAGCATTAACTTAAACTTTTCTTCCTCTAAATCGATTCGAATTTAACTATTTTGTTTGTCACTATTGATATTGATGATATTATTATTATTATTATGCTCATTATTACTATTATTATTATCATCATCATTATTCTTATTAATATTGTTCTCATCATCATTATTCTTATTAATATTGTTCTCATCCTGATTATTCTCATTTTTATTATTGCCATGGCATTGAATTGAAGCACTTCCTGAAGGGAATTGTTATGCAATGTTACTCTTCGTCACGATTCACTAGAACGGCCTCTTGTGTTCCTGTGGCCATTCTGCATTGGAGACAAGGATTTGTTGATATTTGACGATTCGAAAAGTATTTATTTGAGACTTGCACAGGTCGTTTGTGAGGAGGAATAGGCGGACGTGTCTTTCTACTTTTGACTTTTCTCACCAAATCGGTAAAATGTCTTAATTTAGTGTATATAAAGGAGATACTATAACACCCATGCTCACTACACGTGCCTTAACCCTCCATGCCTCGCATACCACTGCTGTCACTTAATATTATTCAAGAGTTAAAATTACGTATCACAAGAGTTTCAGTGTTTTCTGGTAAACCGTTTGGTAATTATGTATCAATCGTATATCTCATAATTATTTTTCAAGTCAGTAATGTTTACATTGAGTTAAGGAACAAATAGGCCCCTAAAGCATGACACTGTTCGATGACAAGGAGTAGTCTAGAGACCGACCGAAACAGATATTTTTATTTCGGCCGAAACCGAAATTAGGCCGAAATTAAAATCCCATTTTCGGCCGAAACCGAAATTAAGCCGAAATTGAATATCAAATTTCGGCCGAAACCAAAATTAAACCAAAATTGTAAGCAGATTTTTGGCCGAAACCGAAGCCGAAATTTTTCCCAACTTTTATTTAAAATGAAAAAATAGTATTTAATGATGACAATGCCAGTTTAATAAATAAATCCAAACAAGCGTATATTTTAAGCAAAAAAAAAAGTTTTTCAAAAAAAATTTTTTGTTGTTGTTGACAGGCTTTGCTTTGGTCAGACTGACATTTTGTAAAAAAAACTTCCAAATAGGATTCAACGACATTCTCACAATTTATTTTTGAATTAATTAATCGAAGCCAAATCTTCTCGTTCTTTCGACTTATATACAGTGTTTTTCAAAGCATGGATATCTAGAATTCCACATGCTTGTATATCTTATTCGAATAATGTGTGTGTGTGTGTGTGTGTGTGTACCTCTAATAAATCGACCTTCTGGATCATTGCCAAAGATGCATTTAACTTTCCCATCACATCTAATATATATCTAATACAGATGAGAATCGAACCAAAACTTAATAATTCGAGTTCGATTGAGGATATACAGATACTTACTTTTGACAATAACATTTTTTGAACAAATGTTTTGTTAAATATCATCATTGAATGTATCCCAATTTACTTAAATATCAAATACATGATTGTTGTTCCAGATGCTTGTATATGTTATTCGAATAATTAGTTTGATGACACCCATAAATCAATCAACCACGATAACTAATAGATATCTAATAGAGAATCGAATCCGAACTTAATAGTTCGATTGAAGATACAGATATATCAGATAAACTACATAAATAAATAAAAATTTCGGATTTTCGGTAAATATGAGATCCATTTCGGCCGAAACCGAAATTGAGCCGAAATTACAAAATTATTTTCGGCCGAAACCGAAAAATGGCCGAAATTGTAAAATTAGATTCGGCCGAAACCGAAAAATGGCCGAAACTAAGAAAATTTGCAATTTCGGCGCCGAAACCGAAACCGAACCGAATTTCGGTCGGTCTCTAGAGTAGCCGGATGTTTGTGGCAATCTGCAGCCAATCGGCTTCCATTAAAAATCAAATATTCTGTCTCAATCATGTATTTCCAGCGATATTCTTCAGTTATGAGAGCAAACACTGTGTTCGTAACATAACAGTGTTCTCTCTATCACTGTTGTAAAGATTGTTCGATTGCGCCAGATACTGGTAAGGATGCTATGAATAAAGAAAACACAAACTTTAGCTTTTTTTTACATTCAATTAAATGGTCAATTATCTTATTTAAAAAGAAATAACTTAACAATTCCATTAATTAAATAATGAATTATATTTTCTTGATCCTTAAATTTCCTATTAATTCAATAAAAATGGTTAAGAAAGATTGAAAGAGCGTTTATTGAGTAGTATAGATGGAGGCTGTCACAGATATACAGGAACAAAAGCACAGGCATAGTGAGAAAAAGTGCACTAACTACACAAAAAGTGCACAAAAGTTTACAGAGTGTACAAACTGCACACATCACAGGTGTATACAATCGTTTCAAATAAACACGAGAAACACATAACATTTAAGAGATGTGTTTTTCACCCTTTTAAACAAGTGTTCCAATCGCATTTTGGATTAACTCAAATCCAAAAATGCACAGTTCTCAATTGTTCCCGCCACCACTGTCATCATCATCATCATCCTCTTTATCACCCCACCATCTTAATCATCATCATCATCATCTTTATCACCCACCACCTTAATCATCATTATCACCCCACCACCTTAATCATCATTATCATCATCCTCCTCTTTATCACCCCACCACCTTGATCATCATTATCACCCCACCACCTTGATCATCATTATCACCAAAAAAGTAACCCTCCAACCATTATCATCATCCTCCAACCATTATCATCACCCCTCCAACCATTATCATCACCCCTCCAACCATTATCATCACCCCTCCAACCATTATCATCATCCCACCAACCATTATCATCACCTCCAATGAAAATCATCACTTCTTCCGCCTTCCTGACCTCTTAGAGGACTTCGACGGAGCCTCAGGAGGAGGAGGAGGAGGAGGCACGACCACGTGACCTTCCTGCAACTCCTCCTGCGTGACGTCAGAGTCGGCTGCGGTCGAGGCGAGTTTGTTCTGCGCGCCCAGGTAGAACATTATGTCGCGTAGTTGGTCGCGCAGCTCTACCGACTCCTTGGTTGGTGGTGGTGGCGACGATGGGGGTGATTGGGTTGGTTATGATGATAGTGGTGGTTTTGATAATGATTGAAAAAAGACCCTTCTGCCCAAAGTCTTCCTCCATACCCTTTTTAAAACTCCCTTACCCGCCCCGAAGCCACTCTTCTTCATCTCAAATTCCCTCATCCCTAAACTCAACCCCCCTGACACCCCTTCACCTCCACATCCCTAACACCCCCCCTCACACACACCCCTTCCCCTCCACATCCCTAACACCCCCCCCTCACACCCCTTCACCTCCACATCCCTAACACCCCCCCCTCACATTCTCCTTAAGGGTGAGTCTCTCTTCCAATTGGTTGACCTTAGTTTGCCACTCCTGCTGGTTCTGACGTAAGCATCTGTCAGGATGGAGGGATGGATAGATGGATGAATAGATGATGGATAGATGGGTGAATAAAGGGATAGATGATGAATGGATGGATGCATGCATGGATGGATAGGTGGATGGATAAATGAACGAATGAATGAATGATGCAAGTGAGGAATGCACTCAGGAACCTGCTCATCTCCCTCTCCTCGTCCAAGGAAGACTGCAGCTTTGTCAGCTTCGTGCTCAACTGGCAGTGAGTTTTATTTATTTATTTCAAATAAATGTATATTTATTCATTTTATTCTAAAAGTTTAAAAAGCAACAATAGAATGAGACAACAAGGAGGGGGGAAGGTAATGCAGAGAAACAACCCACCAAGGCACACCGCTTCTCCAAGACGTGCTTGTCTTTCGTGAAAGCCACCACTGCCAGTCTGTCACTTTCCCGCGCTTGCACAGCCTCCCTCAGTGAGATGCTCAGCTCCTCCACCTGGCGAGTGGAATATTTAATTGGTGCGCCAGAGGTTTGAGTGGTTTGCAATTTTAATTTTGAGAAAATGTGGGGTATGCTTAGGATTTGAATGATTCGATCTTCGGCACGGACGCACGGACGCACACACACACACGCACACACACACACGCACACACACAAACACACACACACACACACACACACACAAACACACACACACACACACACGCACACACATACACACGCACACACACACACACGCACACACACACACGCACACACACACACACACACCTCCTTCTCTTTGGCGCTCTCGATGATCTTGATCTTGTTTTCGAAGTACTCCCTCTGAGACTCCAGTTGGTTCGTCAGCAGGTAGGTGTACTGTCGTGGTGGTGATGATGATGGAGATGGTGGTAGTGATGATGACGGTGGTGATGATGATGGAGATGGTGGTAGTGATGATGACGGTGGTGATGATGATGGAGATGGTGGTAGTGATGATGACGGTGGTGATGATGATGGAGATGGTGGTAGTGATGGTGACGGTGGTGATGATGATGGAGATGGTGGTAGTGATGATGACGGTGGTGATGATGATGGAGATGGTGGTGGTGATTATAGTGGTGATGATGTTAATGGTGGTTGAGATGATAGTGGTAGTAACGATGATTAAAAAGGTTTTTATAAAAATAAGATAAACCTTAAGACACCATGTATAAGACGCGCCTAATTTAATAAAAAAACAACATAAAAATAAAAAGTTTCAACAACAAAAAAGAAGATAAAACGGACTAAAAGATGAAACCTCGAGTGATAAAGATTCGCACTTTTCATCCTGCATCATCGGCGCCCCCCCATCCATCCACCTCCCCCTCTCCACCTCCACCACCTTTCCATCCATCTGAGTTTGTACGAATTGCGAAAGAATATATATAGAAACACTATTTTATTATTATTATTAATGTTATCATTATTAATGTTATCATTATTAATGTTATCATTATTAATATTATTATTATTATTATTATACTTATTATTATTATACTTATTATTATTATACTTAATATTATTATACTTAATATTATTATTATTATAGCAACAACTAAAACCACACCTTGTTCATCACTAGGCGATGCACATAGTTTTCCCCCACATAATCCCATACTCTGTTGCTGCCTGGTGTGATGACGACGATGATGATAATGATGATGACGATGATGATGATAATGATGACGATAATGATGATAATGATGATGATGATAATGATGATGATGATAATGATGATGGTGATGATGGTCATGATAATGATAATAGTGATGATGAAGATGAATTAAAAATTTAATTATCTTCGCCAAAATTCATCATTATCATCAACTCCACCACCATAATCATCATCATCATTATCATCATCATCATCATCAGCACCTAGCTGCATGGCGAACGTGTGGGCGGTGTCTTTGAAGTGGTTGTAGGCGTGGCCGTTGGTGTAGCGACCACAACCAACCTCACCACAAATGAGACAAATCCACAAGTCCTGAGTGGTGAGTGGAGGTGATGATGATGATGGTGGTGGTGGTGATGTTGATAGTGGCGGTGGTGGTGATGATGATGATGGTGGTGGTGGTGATGGTGATAGTGGCGGCGGTGGTGATGATGATGAATCGGTGATGATTATTTGCATAATAAATGTCACCAAGAAATTTTCAGGGTATGGTTTAAAACTAGAACCTTTGTGAAAAAAAACAAAAAGCACAAAAATACCAAAAAATTGAAAAATAAACTCCTGACACCAACATAAGCAACAACGCAAATGAAAACTTCAACAACAACAACAACAACAACAACAAACCTCGTGTATGGAGCACTGGAAGCACTTGTTGCCAGCCACTGGGACTGGAGTTTGTACGTACCTGCAGACTGGACAGCTGGTGGTGGTGATGATGATGATGATTAAAAAAAATAATTAATATAATAATAATAATATCAGAGTATAAAAATAATAAGAAAAACAAGAAAAAATTAATAATAATAAGATGAGATACTCACACGAAGTCCTCACACTTTGCCATGCAGGGCGCGTGGAAGGAGTGGTTGCAGAGGATGGTCAAGATGCCCTCTATCGACTCGTCCTGCCATCATCATCATCACCACCACCATCACCATCATCATCATCATCATCATCGCCATCATCATCCTCATCATCGTCATCATCATCATCATTACATCATAGCAGGGGTGGAAGAAAATGTAAGAAAGAATGACATATGATGGAATGACGAACCATCTTCTCCAGACAGACCGCACACACTGGCAGCTCCACGGCGTTCGGGAATGGTTTGCCAGCCCCCTATTGAGTGATTGAAGAATTACACACCCACACACACACACGCACAAACACACACACGCGCACGCACACAAACACACACACACACGCACGCACACAAACACACACACAAAAACACACACACAAACACACACACATACACAGTAACACACACACACACACACACACACACACACACACACACACACACACACACACACACACACACACACACACACACACACACACACACACACACACACACACACACACACACACACACACACGCAGCAACACACACACACACACACCTCCTGGGACTTGCCACACTCCACATGTGCGACGAAGACCAAATGGCAGATGTCTGCCTCGATGCAGTTGTACGCCCTGCTGTTGTACGCCTTGTAGAACTCGTGCGCTTGGTTCTGATGATGATGGCAGAAGGAGGGATGGATGGATGGATGGATGGATAGAAGGGTTGTAAAAAGATGGATGGGAATGAATGTGTGGAAAAGGGTGAAAAAGATGGATGGAGGATTGAAGACATTGCTAAATGAAGGAGAAATTAAATAGGGATGGATGGAAGAGGGATGAAGAAGAATGGATGGAGGATGTTGCAGGGTGGTGAATGGAGGAGGAATAATAAAGAAAAAATAAACGAGTGAAAAATGGATGAAATGTAGATGGTTTAATGGCGATGATGATGACGATCACAGCCCTCCTCCCCTCTCCTCTGACTCACCATGGAACGGAACTTAAGGAGGGCCATGTATTCATTGGGTGCTGACGACTTCACTATCTTGATCAGCTCCAGGTCCTGACTGTGGTGGCAGTGGAGGTGGTGGTGGAGGTGGTGAACGTGGTGTGCTTTGGTGTGGTGGTGGTAGCAGTGGAGGTGGTGGCAGTGGTGTGCTTTGGTGTGGTGGTGGCGTGGTGTGGTGGTGACGTGGTGTGGTGGTGGTGGTACAACCTCCAAACATTAGCACCTAGATGCGCACAAACTACCTAACACAAGCTTCCACTAACAGCAACACCTCAACCCCCACCGCAACTACTACAACCACCCCCAAACCACACCACCACCACAAGACCACCACAAACCCCACATCCACCCTCCTCCCTCAACCCTTCCACCACCCCCACCACCCCCACAACCACCACCACCACCACCACCACCACCAGCACAAGCAAACAGACAGGCACCTGACTGGTTTGAGGAAGGAGAGGAGATCTTGCAGGCGCACTGTTGCAGGCACGCACAACATCGAAACCATGTGCGTCGGTGGCAGTTGCTCCGAGTGGACCTGACTGTTGTTGTTGTTGTGGTGGGGCGTTTGTTTTTGAAGCTGTTGTTGTTTTGGTGTTATGGTGGTGTTGTGTTGTTGTAGTGGTGGTGTGGTGTTGTTGTTGTGGTGGGGCATTTGTTGTTGTAGTTGTTGGTGTTTTGGTGTTATGGTGGTGTTGTGTTGTTGTAGTGGTGATGGTGGTGTTGTGTTGTTGTTGTTGTTGTGGTTGTGTTGTGTTTTAATGTTGTTTTTGTGTTGCTTTTGGTGCTTTTGTTGTCATTATAGCACAAGTAACAATTTAACTTTACTGAAAAAAAATACCTACACCCACTACAACACCAACAACAAACATCATCATCACCACCTCCACCACCAACACCACCAACACCAACATCACCTTTACCACCAACACCACCAACAACAACAACAACACCCCCAACAACAACAACAATAGCATTAACACCTCACCAACCAAAAAAACAAAACAACAAACAACAAACAACAACAAACAAACAACAACAAACAAACAACAACAAACAAACAACAACAAACAAAAAACAACAAACAAACAACAACAAACAAACAACAACAAACAAACAACAACAACAACAAACAAACAACAACAAACAAACAACAACAACAAAACAACAACAAACAAACAAAAACAACAAAAAACAACAAAAACAACTTCTCCTTGTAGAGGTGCATCACCCCCTCGGCACTCTCGACGGCAGGATTGCCCGAGAAGAAGTCGATGCTGCCTCCGTCCGAGTGAGGTCTGTGGAGGAGGTGGAGGTGGAGTAATGGAGTGAATGGAGGAGGTGGAGGTGGAGTGGTAGAGTGAATGGAGGAGGTGGAGGAGGAGTGGTGGAGTGAATGGAGTGAAGGGAGGAGGTGGAAGAGGGGTGGAGTGGAGTGAATGAAGGAGGTGGAAGAGGAGTGAAGTGAATGGAGGAGGAGTGAATGGAGTGGTGGGTGGAGTGGTGAAGTGAATGGAAGAGATGGAGGAAGAGGGGTGGAGTGAATGGAGGAGGGATAGAGTGGTTGGTGGAGGAATGGAGTGGTGGGTGGAGTGGTGGAGGTCTGTTGAAAAGGGAGTGGAGGAGGAGGGATGGAGTGGTGGGTGGAAGAGGAGTGGTGGGTGGAGGAGGAGTGGTGGAAGAAGACAGGAAGGAGAAGAAAAAGAATGGATGAAAGAGGATTGTGGAAAAGTATTAGAGGAAGATGAACGAGTGGAAAGAGAGAAAGAAGGAATGAAAATGGAGTGAAGTGAAAGAAGGTTGAAAAGAATAAAAAAGAATGAAACAAATAAAAATAGAAGAATCTGAATGACTTGGTAGTTTGGAAAGCAGAAGAGTCGAAAGGGGCTTGTGTGTCGTTGTAGGTGGAACCCTCCCTCGAGACGGCCACCAGTGCTGACTTGAAAGAGGCCTTCGTGGGGTGGTCTGAGGGTGGTCGAGTGAAGGTGAGGGTGGTTGATTTGGTTTGGGTGGTGAGGTGGAGAGGGAGTGAGGGGAAGATTGATGAGGAGGAGGTGATGTGGTAGAGTGAGAATGGACGAATGAGATGAGAGAGTGATGGTGGTGAAATGAGGGGGAGGGTAATGAGGTGGTGTGAGAGAGGTCAGATGGTGTCAAGTGCAGTAGAAGTAGCTTAAGGATAAACATCCAGTTTTTAAACTTAATTAAAATTTCAAACTCTTTAATTAATTAGTCTATTAATTAACTAATTACATACCTGGTTGAGATCTCTCTTGAGGTTTGACCCCACCTTTTTTGGTGGAATTCATTGCTGGAATGTTGGCAACTCCCATACCTGCCTCTTTTGCCTCCATCTCAACGTCTTCATGCTTGTTGCTTTTGGTCTTAGGTACACTAACGTCTGCAGCCATATTTTTTTCTTTTTCTTTTGTGCTACTATGTTTGTTCTCAATGGCATCATTCTTTTTCTCATCAATTCCTACATTTTTTGCAGTCGTTTTTTCTAGTTTTTGAGAAGATATTTTGTTCTTTTTTTCATCTCTGGTGGCCATATCTAGTGGGTGAAAAAATCATTTGAATATATGAAAAAGTAAAGCAGATAAAATTAGCTGGAAAATTTGAAAAGCCTTTGAATTGTAATTTAATTTTTATTAAAAAAATGACTGAACCATTGAGGTATGTTTGGATGGTGTAGGTTTGGTACTTCCTCTGTCCAAGGAACGTATCGATTTCCTGTTGGCTGGAGAGCGTCGCCAAGGTCTTCGCCGGCCTGCCCCTCCTCGACTTGCCAGAAATGTACTCAAACTTCTGAAACTCCTCCTCCAAATCTGGTGCTGCAATTTATTTAGGTATTTCATATGGAAGATTTATACTTTTATAGTTTTAATTTTATAAAATGCATGAATATTTTGCATGTTTTATTGGTTATTATGATTAAGTTATTAATAGTGATTCTCATATCAATTTTTTTATTTAAACAAAAACTACACAGACCTGTATAAGAAAAATCAATGACTTTACAATCGTTTTTGACTTCAAGTTTCAAGAGTATTCTCGTTAGAGTCATTTATTCAAAATAGAAACTACTTACATTCAAATAACTTATTTCTTTGTTTTATCTACCAATAATAGAATTTGTGGACCTAGTTTTATAATAACAGAATATTGTTGAAAATTGTGAACAAAAGAAATAAATTATTTTTCTATTTTTAAAAATGAAAATATAACTTAGGTTACAATTGAGATGATTTAATAATTGACAAGCATTAGATAAAAGAATTATAGTTTTTATGAATGAATAACTAGCTTTTGAAAAGTTTGGGAAAATTGAGATGTTTGTTGCCAAATTTCACCTTTTGAACGCAATATTATACGTTTTATAAATTTATTCCTAAGTATTTTCTAAAACTGTTTTAAAAAAATATATATTTGCTAATAACTTCAAATTTAACTTTCAAAAAAATAATTTTGCAAATTATTTCAGAATTAATATAAATAAATTGTTTTAATAGAAAAACATTTTATTCAACCAATTTTTTAAACTTATATTTTCTTTAAATATTAGGCTCTTGATAATCATGATGATGTAGTAACAACTGATTTACTTTTAAAGGAATATTTATAATAGTAGGTAGTTGATTCGAAACCTATTTGTATAACTTTTCAAAAATTTATCTTTTTTCAATAAGAAATAATACAATAATTAAGTCTAAAAAACGATTTAAATGACGTCCAATCCTGGAGATTTGTCTCCTACAACTACTAACTCAGGCAACAATTTATTTTTAACATTGTTTCCATTTCATTCATTTACGACGTAAATTTTACGATCTATGAGAATGTTTTCTCCATTTTTTTTAAAAGAAAAGATGTTGAATTACGTTTATGATTCATTTATAAAAATTAGTCAAATATGTAAAATGTAATGCAAGATTGTAGATTTTGTCATTAAAAGTACATGACATTTTGACATATTTGACGATTTTTATAAGATTATAGAATAATCTTATCACTATACTAATTTAAGTTTATCGAAAATGAATCTAAGCTTTTTTATAAATTGCAAATCTAACATTAATATGAAAAATATATAAATGCATAATAAATAAATATTATAAATAATTCACCTCAGTAGTATGTTGCAACTTGAATGCAGCTGCGAAAAGAAGTCGCTTCTTGAGGCGTCTGCTGAACTACAGGCAGATGGACTTCCAGTACGCCTCGTGGCAAATGCTCTATCTCTTCATCGCCCCTCAAAAAGTGTTCGTGATAATTCCTCAAGTACTGCCCCCTCCTTCCCACACACACACAGACACACACGTATACATACACACACACACATACATACACATACACAAAAGTCTTATATCCTTGAAAAAAACTTTTTTAAGTAGTTTAAAAAATTGACTAGTTTAGTTTTTTTACGTTTTTTCATTTTTTTATACATTATCACAATGTATACATGATATAACAACTTAGAAGTGACAGAACTAAACTAGTAAATTCAATTCATTCATTCTATTAAAACAATGCCATTCAGGTACAGGAATTTCAACTATAGAAAACGTAAGAATTAGTTAATTTGTTCTAAATAAGATTTTTTTAAAATTTATGATTTAATTTGAATTAATTTTTTATTATAAAAAATTAAAGTTTTAACAGTTAATAATAATAATAATAATAGACACAAAGAACCAATGGGCCAGGGATGACCCAGCTTTTCTGATTCTTCTCAGTTTGTGTGTCTTCGGTAAGTGTCACAGAAAAGTAATCCTTAAATACAAATTGTAATATTCTAATAAAAATAAATATATTTAAATCTCTTGTCTCAACTGAAACCACAACTCATCTACTGCCACAAAACCACCATCTCATCCACCCACCACCACCACCTTCACAATCCCACCACGACCACCACCACCATCTCTTCCAACACCACCACCACCTTCACAATCCCACCACGACCACGACCACCATCTCATCCAACACCACCACTACTATCCTCCCACCCCCCCCCCCCACCACCAATATCTCACTCCCACAAAATTCATCCACCACAACCCCCAACCACCCACCGACCGCAGTCTCCTCAGTGGGCTACTCGATAGCACTGAGGTTGGGCCTCGTCGGCTTCCTCAAATTCTTCCTCTACGTCCTCTTCGTCGACTGCATCGGAGTCGGCTGTGTCGTCGCCACTGCTCTCTGGTTCGTATCATCATCAGCAGCATCGCTATCGTCATCATCAGTATCATCATCATCATCTTCATGTGTGCTTGTTTAAAAGAGGTCTCTTATAGTTGGCAATCTTGTGCATCAATGATGCCATAATCATATATCATATATTTATATAATCATATATCCAGTTTTTTCATGTGTATTTGAAAAGCCTCTGATGTGAGTGTGTGTTAGAGGTCGGACATGGACGATTTTTAATTCCCGGTCCCGTCCCTTTTCCGAATTTTGTTTTCCCGTCCCGTCCCGTTCCCGATGGACCGACAGAATTTTGATTCCCGTCCCGTCCCGTTCCCGCAACTCGATTCCCGGTCTCGACCCGAAACTTTTTGACCCGGTCTCGACCCATTTCAACAACACAAATTTTGTTTATTTATTTATTTTTGCTGCCGTTTTCACCGGTCCCAAACTTGCTAGTCCTAAAATTTCTTGAAGTTCATTATTTGAAAGTCAGAAATATTTCTTTTAACAAAATTAAAAAAACACGATTTAAATTTCAAATTATTATTGAAATGAAAGTATTGAAGTTAGTCATTGTTTTTGAGTAATTCAATCAAGTTTTTATTGCTTTTAACACAGGATAAACCGTCAACAGTTTTAGCTTTCAAATTAGGTGATCTTAGGTCTGAAGTTAAACGACCACATGTTGACAAATTCCGTTCACAGGGAATAGAACTTGCAGGTATACTAAACAAAATTTTGGCTACTTCTTGTAGTATTGGAATTTTTTTTACTCCAATAGATTTAACATCTTTATAATCTTCAATTTTGGTGGGACGTAATTGTGAATTTGTACAATTCATCCTCTTCTGAATCTTTTCCCTCTTTTATTATAATTAACTCCTCAATAATTTTAGAAATATGTTTTTTGACAACATTCCTATTTTCCACAACTGCACAAATAAAATCATTCGTATAATTTGATAGTAAAAAAATTGTATTATAATTTTTACGTTATAAAAACTAACATATAGGGTATAAATAACCATCATTTGTTTTTTTTTCTCAACGTCACTGGAGCTTGGTCTGGCTATACAAAATGGAATTAAGTTTTCTCTAATGAAAGTCTTGGTATTTATTTTTTTCTATCCCAAACTTTTTAAATAATATTTTTTTATACTGGGGTATGCAACAGACATGCTGCCATATGAATAAGATCAATGGGTGAACGTGTAGCTGAGTCGGCAACGACTCTCGGCTTGACCAATAATGAAAGGTCCTAGGTTCAAGTGCAACCAATGCCCTAGTAACCCAAAGGTGCAAGTGAAAATATGCAGCCTGGAAGCCCGTTCGGGTTATACGCCACTATAATAATGCTCGTCATTATTATTATGAATAGGCATATTTTTTTGTCAAAATGATCAACTGAGCATTCAACTGGAAATTAATAATTCTAATTCAAAGTATGAATTTATAACATTAAAATAATATAACTGACCAGTTGGATTTCATCTGACAAGTTTTCATCATCACCCATTTGTTCTAATTTCCCTAATATTTGGACTCGCCATAACAAGTTCAAATGTAATGTTAGAGATTTTGACATTGACAACGCAATGGTGACTTGGTTATATATTTCTATTGCATTTAATACTTATTTTAAGTACGGAGTATCGATGAAATAGAGATTTCCATACTTAAGAGTCTGCTGAAGTATAATTGTTGAAAAATCCACTCCCAATATCTTTTCTTCCCGTTTTTCCCGTTCCCGATTTAAAAGTTAATTCCCGTTCCCGATTTGAATATTGATTCCCGTTCCCGTCCCGAAAGCTTATTACCGGTTCCCGACTTTTCCCGTCCGAAATTAATTTTCATTCCCGTTCCCGCGGGAGTCCCGCAGGTACCCGCGGGTACCCGGTCGGATCGGGTACCCGGTCGGATCGGGTACCCGGTCCGACCTCTAGTGTGTGTGCCTGATGACGACTTGCGTGTCTCAAACGATTGCAACAATCAGGTTCGTCACCAACAAGTACCTCATCGTGCAGCCGCCCAACAGGTGCCTTCAATGCCTTTCCAATGCTCCCTCACTGTTTTCCAATGCTTTTTTGTTTTTTCCGATGCAATAATGCAATGCTATGCCATTTAGTCTGCATCTTTTCATCAAACGGAGCCGTTTTACTGAATGACGACGACATAGGATGTGCTCCTTACTCCTCCAAGCACCCTCCCATTCCCACTGCCATCGTACCAACACCCTCACTACCTTCCCACTCCACCACCACCTCCAACGCCACTTTCCCACTCAACCACCACTACCACACCTCACCCACCACACAACCAACTCAACCACCCTCTCACCACCACGACGACAGAGGCGATGTGGAGTGGGGCTACTGCTTCGACATCCACTTGAACGCCCTCCTGCCCCTCCTCCTCTTCATCCACCTCTTCCAGCTGCCCGCCATCAATTGTCAATCAATTATCAATCATTAAATCATATTTTTGAATATATTTACACTTTTTTAATGGATTATTTAAATTTTTTACTATTGCATTTTTATGAATATTTTAATTATCTATTTCTATGCATTCATTAACATAAAATATATCTGAATATTCATATATCTTCCCTCCCACCAGATCTGTCGATGGATTCGCGCCTCAGTTGCGCCATTGGCAACACCATCTGGTTTGTCTCCGTCTCCTACTACATCTACATCACCTTCCTCGGATACAGCTGTTAGTCCTACCCGCATTTATTTAGCGCTCGTAAATTGTAAAAAGAATTGTTTTTTCGTTTGCGGTTTTTTATATTTATAAATTACTTTTTATTATTCTATTAAATCGTCTTTATTGTTTTAAAAAGAGTGAATATCATTATAATATCATTACTATCATCATCGTCATTATAATCATCATCATCACCATCCTTGCAGGTCTTCCGTTTCTCAGGAAGACGCGCATGCTCCTCTACCCCTTCACCGTCGTCGCCATCTTCTACATCGTTTCTATAGCGCTTAACATCAACTTCGACCGAATCCTCACCAGCTTCTACACTTATCGCACCCATACAATTATCTGAGTGTATGATGCTATAAGATGTCTAATTAACCTCTTTAAATAATAATTATTTTCTATTTATTTAAAACAAAATTTCTCTTTCGTTTTAAATTATTTTGCATTAACAACATATTCTTAAGGGTTAATTTTTAAAGATTTATGATGTACCAATTGTTTGTATAATTTATAAGTTTTTTTTAAGGTTTTAATGGTAGTGAATGATGGTTTTAAAAATTATAAACTTACTTTATATAAATTATTTAACACGATTATTGAATTTCGATATCATTTAAAACTCATTTGTGACATTTTTCATTCCTCAACATCAATAAATTCATAAAAAAATCTTGAAAAAACTTTCAATTGGAAATAAAAAAATGTGAACACAGTTTGAACTAGATTTTATCTTTTAATTAAGACGCGGAAAATATAGGAATTGAACTTTTATATAAAAATGATTTATCATCTATATTTTTAATAGTTAATTCAAGTTTGTCTAAATTGTAAAAATACACTTCAAAATCTGTTTTCAATTAAGATTTCATCAAGCCTCTCATATGAAAGTTCAGTTTTAAATCATACACAGACAACTAGAGCAGATTTCCGCAAAGTTTTCTCATTTAAATGTTCAATTTTGAGTTTTTGTTTTGTTTCATGTTGAGAATATTTAATTTCAACTTTTTAATTTTTGTTAGTCTAGATTGAGAAGCTTGAATGAGTTGATATTTATTTTCTACAATCACATTCACTTATTTGTTTTATAAATAAGTTAACATCATGAAAATATTTTTAAAATACATTTTTATTGAAAATCTTACTGGAGGAAAAGGGCGAATTAATTAGTTTAAAAATAAATTGAATAACACATTAAGTTTAAATGATGGAGATGAATGCCTTTTCACAAATGTCAAAAAGTTTGTCACGTCATAAGATTAACAGTATTGTTCATAACTATTACAAGTCAAAAGCCAAGTCACACCAGAGCACCGAAGCAACCTTAGATGACTTGATAGATGAGATAGAAGATGAGTGTGGCAGTGGTGATGAAGCAACTAGAAATATCGATTACACCTGCAAACCACAAGTCCAGAGTTATAAAGGTTCATTAAATAATGTGAAAGTTAATTTTGACAGTTGCACGAGTAGAAATGTGTACCAAACTGATGTCGACTTAGTCTTCAAACCTCTGGATCCTACTCTAATGATGCAGAATAAGCCTCTAAAAGAGTTGATCAGCACTTACAAGAACATATACATTTACCAATGTGAGATCAGTGATTTCATAAAAACAAATAAAAACTCCAAATCCAAAGAGAATACCAAAAAAGTAAAAAATAAAAGCAATAAAAAACAGACTAAACTCAGTCACAAGGCGGTGCACAGGTCGCATTCGAAAAAGCGCAAAATCTATCCCAGGTTTGTTGTGGTGAGAAGAAACTCCACGAAACCACCGCCTCCGCTGCCTCCGAAACCAAGGAACTTATCCCAATCGTGCGTCAAAGTGGAGAAAGAAGAGGCGGAAAGTTCTGGAAAAGGAATTGGCAAGTCACTGGAGGAGGGTGGAGCGAGGTGGCTGGAAGTGAAAGGGGACGTGGTGCAGTTGAGGTTGTACAAGAAGATTCCTGATGATAGTTGCGCTGGCAATGAGGTGCATGCGAGAGAAGAAATTAAAAGAAGTGATGCTATTGATAATATTCATAATCATAATCATAACAGCAATAAAAATGATGATAATAAAGATTCTACTAATAGCAATAAAAATATTAATAATAATGATGATGATAATAATAATCATAGTAATAATAATGATGATGATGATAATAATAATAATAATAACGTCCTTAAGAGTGTAGCTGAAGTGGCTAATGGCCTCAATGACGAAGTTGATCTTGACTTCAACATTAGCATTGCAGATGAGATAAATAATCATCCGAGAGGTGCTGATGATGATGATGGTGGGGGTGGTGGTGATGATGATGATACTAAGTATAGCAGGACTCACTACAAAGTGAATATTGTAAATAGTAATAATAATAATGGGGGTGATGATGATAACGGATTAGATGAAGATGTTGATTTTGATGAGAATGATGATGATGATGATGATGAGATGAATGTGGAAATAGGTTTTGATGATGATTCTGATGTCGTTGGCAACTATTATCATGTCCAAAAAAAAGAGAATGAGAAAAATGGTGCTGATAGTAGTGGTAGTAGTAGAAAGGATAGTAATATGTCTAACGGTAGTACCATTAGTAATAATGTCACAAGTATTGAAATTACTAAGAATACTGATACTACAACTACTCAAAATACTTCCATCATCTCTTCTACAACTAACAACAGCAAAACTACTACTAGTACTACTACTAATACTAATACTAATACTACTACTACTAATACTATTATTACTACTACTACTACTACTACAACAAATAAAAATAACAAGAATACTGCAATACTAGCTGAAATGCATAAACAAGCGGAGAACAGCAGTGACAAGTACGACGAGATATGTTTCAAGGATGACGTCATAAGGGGTGTTGGTGGTGATGATGATGATGTTTTCGGTCATTCTAAAAGCGCAAACTTAACTAGAAGAAGTGCTGATAATGATGGGGGTGGTGATAAACCGATGAAGAATGGTTTTAATCATGATGGTGATGATGATGATGCCTTCTTCCATGGCGGGAAAAGTACACACGCATCTGAAAGAGATCAAATTAAACTGCCAAAGCCTTCAAGAACGAAAGAAAATAGCAGTGATGAAGAGGATGATGATGATGATGATAATGATGACGACGATGATGATGACGATGACGACGATATTGATGATGATGACGCGTATGACGGCATAGTGTGTTACAACGGAAGCCCCCTACAAGATCCACTGTACGAGCATATTGGAAACGTGAGGGAGGGTGTACAGGGGGCGGGTGGTTTGTCGAGTGGTTTAAAAGTGAAGGGGAGGGGCAAGGGGGGTGGGGTAAAAAGCAGGGGTGATGGAGGCTTGGGTGACTTGAAGGTCGTACGCCAGAAGGAGTTGTTGGTGATGATTTCAAATTCTGTTGTGCTGCTCCTCAAAAGTGCCTCTTCCAACAACAACAGCAACATCAACAACGACAACATCAACAACGACAACATTAACAAAAAGAGTAACAAACAATTAAATGATAAAAACCGCAATAATGCACAAATTCCAAACGCTGTAGTTACTTCGTCTCCTGTTGCTGTCACTGCTGACATTGAAGCAAATAAAGCAACTAGTACTACTGCTAATGGTACTACAACTGATACTACTGCTAATGGTACTACAACTGATACTACTGCTAATGGTACTACAACTAATACTACTGCTAATGGTACTACAACTAATACTACTGCTAATGGTACTACGACTAATACTACAGCTGTGGTCATCACTAGTGTCCCTAACCACAACACTGACTCAGCCACCACCAACATCAACAACAACATCAACACCACTGCACAGTGCAGTGCCAAGGTTGGAAGCGTCAAGTTGAACATTGAGAAGTTCAACAGCATCTGCAGGAAGGAAGCAGTGGTGCTTGAGAAGTGCAAGAGTGAGGCCGTTACGACAGCCACCACAAGTCAGTGGAGCTTGGGTGGTTTCGTTTGTGATGGAACTACGTCATTATCAGCTGCTGCTGATGACGATGCTGCTGGTGGTGATTGTGATGATGTTTATAAGAAAAATCACGAGAAAGGTGATGATTATCATGATGATGATGATGCTCTTGTTAATGATGTAGTTGATGCTGACATGCAAGTCTGCAGAAACAAAAGTAATATGAATAATAACGGTAACTATAATAATAATAATAATATCAATCATAATAGCGCCATCGGAGTTCCTCCAAGCGCCTGCACTGCCCTGCACTTCCACCACTTCGTCGACAAGCAGGGCGACAGCATCTTGCTGCCCTACAACTACAACCACAGCCACCTGATGCACCTCTACAAAGACCACAGCGCCATGGACTGGTTCTACCCAGTTCCACTGACCCCCCTCCAGGCGTCCATCTTCCTGACGCATGAGGGCCTCGAGGGTGCCTTCGTGGTGTATGGGCTTGGTTCCGCTGGAAACATACCTGAGGGGTTGTTGAGGGGGGGAAGGAGGGGACGTGGTTCTGAAGTAGCGTACATCATGTCAGTGTACACCACACAAATGCATGCGAGAGTCGTGCACTACAACATCGTGCTCGACAGCACTGAGAGTTTCTCGATCGAGGGCGATGGGAGAACGTTCGCGTACCTCGTTGACTTGGTGGAGCACTTCAAGTTGAACGGAGGAGGACTGGTGAGCAGGCTGCGGGTCCCGCTCAAACACGCAGGCACGCCCATCAGCGAAGGCATCCACTACGACCGGACACTGTCCGTATCGAGGGAGGCAGTAAGACTGACGGACAGCATCGTGTGCACTAACGAGACGACAGGTCTCATCACATGTGCAGGCCTCATGAACGGCATCGACGTCTGCGTGCAAGTCTTCTCCAAGGTCGGCCACTTTTCTTCCTCCTCCTCACAACGCCTCATCAGGCACCTGGACTTCATCGATCAAGCCAACCTGGTCTCCTCCTTGAAGCACGACAACCTGCTGTGTCTGCTGGGCGTCATTGATCTTGCCGACTGCATGTACGCCATCAGCGAGAGCTTCAGCGGCAGGAGCCTCAAGGACGTCTTGGCTGACCGAGCCGAACCGTCTGATGCAGCGGTCTGCTTCGATCTCTGCATCCAGGTGTGTGCGTAGGATGCACTGGGGGAGACGATGTATTTATTAGAATGGATAAACGGGTGTAAGCTGGCTGTAGTTGGATATCTCCTCTTTAAATTCAGAAAATTACAAAAAACAAAAACTTATTCCCTTTTTTAATGATCTAATCAATTAGCAACCACCCACAGGTAGTCTCTGCAATGGAGTATCTGGAAAGTTGCAGGTTCGTCTTGTTGCGCAACCTCTCTCCCTCCTCCTTCCACCTCTGCAGCCACTTCCCTGAGGCAGGCAGCAAGGAGGGCAGGCTGAAGCTGGTGGGTGGAGGTTCCGCAAATTGGGATAATTATAAAATTAAAACAAATTAACATAATTTAAATCGTAATAATTGACTCGATATTTTAATTTAATTATTCTTTTCCTCTCGCCAGGTGGACTTTTCGATGGCGCGAAGGGTGGGCGAGGATGATGAGTACAGGGGAGGGGGGGAGGAGATGGTGAGGTTGAAGAGGCTGCCTCCAGAAGTACTCCGATCCTTGCACTACTCGAGCAAGGCTGACGTGTGGGCGTTTGGAGTGCTGGTGTGGGAGGTGCACTGCCCCTCCAAGCCCTTCCACGCCCTCTCTTCCTCAGAGGCCGCCATCTTTGTCCTCGAGGGGGGCAGGCTCGAAAAGCCGGAGTTTTGTCCCTTTGAAGTGTATTCGTGTCTGCTGGACTGTTGGGCAGCCAATCCCAAACGACGACCTTCGTTTGCGTCTTTGAAAAGAAAACTCGTCAGCCTATCACAATCTACTTCGAGTTTTAAGCCGTTCTATTGGCTGCCTGAAAGTCTCACTTCAGCCAATAAGATTCAAAGCGTTGCTTCTCTGACAACCAATAGGAAGTCTCCGATCGTGGACGCTCACGTGAGGAGGATGTCTGATGATACGTCAGAGTGGTACAACAGCGTCATCAGGACCCGTAACAACAACAACATCAACAACAACAATGTCAGAATCTCCATCAGCACTAATGACGTCACTTGCAATAAAAACAACAATCATAATCATAACCCCTTCTCATTTAACTCTAAGCCACCAACCGCTGAAAGGTGCAAGTCCAGCCAACAACAACAGCAACAACAACAGCAACAACACCAACAACAGCAACAGCAACAACACCAGCAACAGCAACAACAGCAACAACACCAGCAACAGCAACAACAACACAACCGCACCAAACAACTCTTGCCGATCCACCTCTCGACAGAGGCTGCCAAGGAGCGCAGTCACTCCATCGTTGCAGCCTTCAGCACGAAGAGCCCCAAGAAGAACACCAAGGTGCATGCTGGTAGCAAGGAAGATGATCGTTTAAAGAATCATATAAATAATAACAATAATGATGAGAACAAAAATAATAATAAAAAAGATGGGTTCAAGCAGCTACAGTATGACTGGAAGTATAAGAGTTTCAAGCAGGATGCAACAGAACAAGTAACAGAACAAGTAACAACACAAGCAACAACACAAGCAACAGGACAACTACCACTCGACAAACGCTTACGACGGGTGTATCTGCAGCGACAATTGAACCAGCAACTACTTCAAAAACTACTATCACAACCCAACCCTCTCCCACTCAACCAGTCGACCATCTTTGAAAACGACTACGAAACTAAATATATCACTAACAACGACAATAATAATAATAATAACAGTAAGAATCATAACAACTCCGACCAACTAATTTCTTTAAATAACAATGCTTTTTGCAACAACCACAACAACAATCACATCAACAACAACAACTACCACAACAACCACATCAACAACAACGTCACCAGTGGCAGCAACGACGACCTGGACAGCAACAAGAGTTGGAGGAGAAGTCTGCAGAAGAAGTTCACCAGGAATAAGTACAAGGTTGCCAACGAAAGCTAAATTAAATTATAATTAAATTCAAATCAAATTTAATTAGAGTTTGCTGAGTCTCTGAAAATTCTACTTAATCACTCTCCACTTAATGTAAATGCCTTCGAGAACATTCATCTTGCATTCAAAGTTCACCTTCGAAATATAATTTTAAGGATTCTTTCAGCGCAGCTACAGCGCACTTTAAGGTTTTCAATCAAGACATTACATCTGTGGTCTTGAAGCTCGTTCGTGTTTGCGCCACGTTAATAATATTTTTCGTTGTATTGTTTTGTATTGTATCTCTCAGCTTATAAGGAACTACAGCCTATCAACCAATAACTGAATGCTTTAAATTACCTATATTATTGAGTTCTCCATGAATTTAAACACATTTTGAAAATGTTCAATTTTACGCTTGCGATTTCAATCATGGCCATCTCTGGGTACCAAATATTTTTGAAACGACCAAATTTGTTCTCTCAAAGATTTACTTATTAATAATTTCATCTCGCCATTGATTCACGCCTTCTAAATATCTATTAATTCCTGCTAAAGCGTTTTCTTACAATTCTAAAGTATGTTCTGGTTCTCTTTCCTACCTCGTATTCTCTATATCTTTGTTAATGCATTTTTTATAAAGGAATAAAGTATCAAATATATTTTAAAGATCTATAATGGCAAATAGCATTTAAATTATTTTTTGTTGAACTCCAGCATAAGTTTAAAATTTTATTAAAAAAGAAAAACCGATAAGTATCACAAAATGAAGGTAAAAATGTATATACATTCAATATTTACAATCTAGATAATAATCAGTCAAATTTAAATACAAATGGAAAGGGAATCTGCAACTGTTGGTTCTGTGGAGTGAAACAGTCGCAGGGAACTAAGAGGGAAAATATGTATTTCCAATAAATACTGTGAGAGGATTCATCGGTAGATTCAACTTAAAAGGCTGCTAATGCTAAAGTCCTTCTTTTTTCTTAGATTTGTTGCAGCGTTGCTTTTGCATGCATCGTGAGTATCTTTGTTTTGCGATTGGTTCATCGAGGAATAGCCGCTGTCGACTGTCAAGTTGTTGCTGTTGGAGTTGTTGTTGTTGTTGGAGTTGTTGCTGTTGGAGTTGTTGTTGCTGTTGGAGTTGTTGTTGGAGTTGTTGTTGGAGTTGTTATTGTTGGAGTTGTTATTGCTTAGTGCTAGAAGGCTTGAGATTGTGAAGGGAGAAGATATTTTTGAGTTGTTAGAATTGGAAAGATCTTCTGTTTTGATGTAGTTGTAGGGTAATTGTTGTTGATGATGTTGTTGAATTAAAAGCTGATTCTGTTGAAAATGTTGTAGGTAAGCTTGTTGGCGATGGAATACTTGTTGTTTCAGAATGTTTTGTTGTTGTTGTAGTAGTAGGCTCTGTTGATGTTGTTGTAGTAGTAGGCTCTGTTGATGTTGTTGTAGTTGTTGATGACGGTGAAGGTATTGTTGCTGCAGCGTTTGTCGTTGTGGAAGTGTTGGAGGAGCGAAGGGAGTGGAGTGCAGGGGCTTGGTGGATGTCTTGGTGCATAATGGAGAGTCGAAGAGACGTCTGCGTGCAGCTGTTGGAGTCTTGTGGATGGGAGAAAGAGTTGGAACTCTGCCAGTTGATGCCGTTGCTTCGAGACCATCGTCATGGCAATACGTCAAGTGTTTATTTCTTTCTGCCTCGTCATCAACTTGTCTGCCGCAATCATCATCATCACCCTCGCTTGAGCCTAGTGAACTAGTGGGTTCCTGTTTGATGGATGTGAGGGCGTTAGTTGAATAATCATAAGAAAACTCACCTGTGGAAGCTTTGGTGCTGGCTGTGGCGAGCTCCGTGTGAATCTTCATCCTCTTCTTTCCTTTCATGTTTCCCTCTTCACCTTCCCACACTCCCCTCTCCCCCTTCTCCTCATCTGCCTCCACCCTCACTTCCACTTCGATGGGTTCCCCCTCACAGGAGGATGGAGGGCATGCCAGGGAGGGTCGTCCAGGCCTCTTGCGCGTGTGCATGGCGCGTCTGTATTTGGCACGTCTGTTCTGGAACCAGACGTCTAGACGAGCCTCTGTCAAGTCTAGACTTTCCTTCAGTCTAGACTTGGTCTGTTTGTCTGGGTAGTGGTTGGCTGCGAAGGCTGTTTCGAGAGCTTCTCTTTTCCAGACTGGCAAGCAGGTTTTGTTGTTGTTTTTGTTGTCGCCAACGATGAGTTGGGAGGTTGTGGAGGAGGATGCAATGGGGTGTTGTTGTTGTTGTTGTGGAGGGTAGTGCAATTGTGAGTGTTGCTGTGTTTGTACGTGTGTGCGTAGTTGTGCGTGGAGTTGCTGATGATGTTGTTGAAGCATCAGCATCTGCCTCTGTTGCATGCCTGCAAAGAATACAAAATTCATTGTTAACTTTTAAATTGAGTATCACAAAAGTCGACAGAGGAAAAATAACTGCAAAATAACTGCGCTTAAATCTGAAAGCCAAAGCAAGAGAAAAGTAGAAGTAAATAATCCAGAAGGAACTGGGCTTTTTATAAGGACCAGTGTACTGTGTGTTACGTATTAAGAGAGCGTTGACTGGTGGAAGAGGTGAGATGCAAGTGGTATAATAAAAGAAGAGGTGGCAGGTCTATAAACTGAAGATCTGCTCGACACAGATCATGATGTGCTTGTATTTGAGCGTATCGATTGGACGAAAGCCTAAAGATTGTACTTTCACACTTTTTCAAAGTTGATAAGTATCCTATTTAATAAAAGTTGTAAAAAATATTTATAGGATTTTTTATGAATATAATTAATCTTTAAAAATTGATTTTCTCGTTAATTTCGTAAACTCTAAAATACAATTAAATTCGCCGATTTTAAACGCTTGTAAAAGTCTAATCTAAGGCACAAGCATAAAACAGTGAATCTTAAATTACGTAACTGTAAAAAAGCTACTTTGAAATTCATAGAAAAACTTTAAAATCAATAAGCGATTTTTTTGAATTCTATCGCGGATTATGCCATGGCATGAAGAGAGGCAAACGTTTTGATAGATCAAAGTCTGCCGTCTCTATGCCAATAATTTAAAGGATTTATTGGAAGTGTGCGGAATCTATAACGGATTCGAAGGCTTGAAAGATGCGAATAGATTTTTAAAAAGCTACCGCGAACTGTTGCATAATATTTTGCTTTTTGATAAAGCGGTTCTTTGAAGATGGAAAGTGTGTAATGCACAGGCGTTGAAGATTCAATAGATGCGCAAGATTGCGTTGCATTGCTTTGAAGTGTGGCGTTAAAGTTAAAGGTCAAATATAAAGTTACATGCTTGATTTAAAAGAATTAATATTAAAATGGAGTAAAAAAATATTCACTTATTAATAAAGAGTAAATTTTTTTGTGAATTATAAAAGTTTGTCTTAAATGTTCAAACGCAATAAAGTGCGATTATTAAATGAAATTTATTGAGATTTGTAATATAAATCCAATAAAGTGCTATTGAACGATTGATGCATGAGAGAGACGTTCAATAGATGTTTGAGTTGCAGCACAAAACGTCACAAACCTCGTTGCCAGTTCATCACCATCCCTCTCATCCACTCTCCTCCTTCGACCACAGCTACACCTGCTTGGTCTTCACTATTATTTATATTATTATTATTATTTATAATTTTACTATTTTCTTTAGTATTCATGGTTATAATATCTCTATAACTAAAATAATGTGTTGTTTAATTAATTTGTAAAATAAAATTGAGAGTATAATTGATTTTAAAGTATTGTAGGTGCGAAGTATCCGCTTCTCCTGAGATGATCAGCCGCTTCAAACTGGAAAAGTTGAATTTCCAAAGCGCAGAACAAATTCAAACTTCAGTTCAAATCTCTAAACTTGCCGCAAAATATTTAGGCTCTTGGTAAAATCAATGCGATGATGCGAGACGAAGAAAGATGGAAAGTGATATGACTTTAACACTTGCACCTCTCCTTATATACCGCTAGGAAAATATTTCCATTTTATCACCTGCATTTTCAGTGATAGAATGCATATGAAATACCTCTATGTTAGTCTTCTATATTGTTATTCCATCTAGATCAAAGTATTCAAATCTATGGGTTTAAGTATGTATATCGATATACATAAGTATGGATATATATGATTATAGAATCTAATAATTCATACATACATCTGGAAGTCTAGTTATATATCAATTAAGCCACTTTTGAAAGGCTGCATTGAAAGAATATGTTTGTGAAAATGTTGTCGTAAAGGTATTAAGAATTCATCAAAGGATTTGGCAATTAGGATGCTTGAAGATGTTTTAGAAAGGGTCTTGCTGTAAAGAGGGAGGTCCATTTATTTGTTTAAATTAGCGGTTTAGCCACTGAGGATCTTTTGGCCTCTATAAGAGAGATTAAATAAAACTAAATCAACTTATTTGAAATAGTTTAAATTAAATTAAATCTTTCAAAAATTATAAAATTTATATTTTTTATTAAAGTTGTATAACCATATTATTTGTATAGAGGTTAAAATATAACGGTTAGTGGAGGCAGGCATTGTAAGCTTTCCGTTGCAACAGGAAGCAACAATGTATGGCTTAGTGCTATGTTTTGTATCCATTATACAAGATGATTACAGGTTTTGAATGAATGAAAGTGTTATGGCGAGGATTTGATGCAGTGTTGTTGATATTTGAATAGTAAGATAAGTTTTAATATGACTCGAGATTTAACAGTTTTTTTCGCATTTATGGCTTGTAATTTAAAACATTACCTATTCAAAATGAATTGTATAAAATAAAATATTAATATAATTATTTTTAATCTATGAATATTTCAAAGAAAACGTAAAAGACCAGCACAATATTGCTGCAAGACGTGTCAATAAATTAATTTAGAATATCAAAGGCCTCAAATCGCTCTAACTCTAACACACGCCCTTTGAAGTCGAGACTTGACCGCTTCATTCAGAAAATACCTGTTTCTTAATAGAAATACTGTCAACACACTGTAAACCTATTTTTCTAAATATTCCGTTTAAATTAAACTTTTGATCTCGGTGCACTATGGGTTTTGCTAGCTTTGTTGGCACAACTTTAAACTATTTGTGTTTTATTTTGACGCAAAAAATAAAAAATATTAATCTATAAAATCTTGTTTAAAAATCTCATTTAAAAAATATATGAAAGGTTTCAATAAAGAAGACAGTTGTTTTGCTGGAAAATCCTATTGGCACAACTTTGAACTTGAATTTGAAATACGAATTTTGATATAAAAAACAAAAAATATTGATTTTATTAAATCTAGTTTAACAATCTCATTTTTCTATGCAAATAGATAAATTCTAATTGAAATCAAGATTTATTACAGGCGTCGTAAAATATCAATAAAGATGAAGACAGTCGTTAAAAATCGATTAGAAAAGGTTTTCTTTTTTCTCACCTAAAGTGTTTGATTTCAAAAAATAACGTTAGAAAATATGATTGTTATCGAAATCATTATCAAAAAGGATAATTATTGAGTGGCACTCTTTCCAAGCTGTCAAACTTATAGTGGAGATTGAAATTCTTTGAAGTTGCATAAGAATTGAAGGCGTAAGAGATAACTGAGAAATATTGTTTTAACTTATAGCGAATGAGAAGGGTGATTATTGAAAGAATTTGAAGGCAAAGTGACATGGATTGCTGTATTGTATGGAAATGTGTCTGAGGAAGTTTACAACTGAATCATTTTTCAAAACACAATATTAGTTCTAAAATTGCAAAATTATATTCTTATCTAATAAAGAGGCTTAATTCTGTTATATTCAAGATACTTCAAAGACTCAGGTATGTTTTCTATGGACGATATTACCCTCAGTTTATCTAAATTTGTTGAAATGTTGAAGCTATTGAATTACTGTAAACCGGCTTTCAAAGCTGGTTTGATAGATTCAAAACAAATATTTTCAAAATTTATAAATATAGGTAATCAATTTATTTGTGGAAAATATGGATTTTTGCTTTAAATAGAAAATTAAATAACCTTTGCGGCAATGGCTTTACAACTTACTAATATAATCATTATTTTTTTAAACATATATTTATATAATTTTCAGCATTTTCATTTTCAGAAACCATTCATCAACCTTTTTCGACCCTTTCTTTGTCTACGAATGTCCAAACGAAAATATGCACGCCAACTATTCCTGTCACCACACCCCTCCGTCTCTACGAACACTTCTCATTCACTCATGGTCTCAGTCACTTTCTCAAGCGCCGCATAAAGTACGGACTTCCCCGTTTCCGACGACAAAGACCCCACTACACCGACTGCAAGCCATTCATCACAGGAATCGTTCTCAAAACGCTCATCAAAAAACCAAAAAAACCCAATTCAGCGAACAGAAAATGTGTCAGAGTGCGTCTGAGCACTGGCAGGGAGGTGACTGCGCACGTTCCAGGCATCGGACACAACCTGCAGGAGCACCACAAAGTGCTGGTCAGGGGTGGAAAGACAAAGGACTTGCCAGGAGTGAAGCACAAGTGTGTGCGAGGCAAGTTTGATTTGCCACACATCAAGAAACCACTCTAGAGACATTTTATGGATCTCTCAGTTTGCAGACACTTGTTCAGAGTTTGAAATGATAATATTGGTATGAATTAAATGGTGCAGTTTGGTGGAATGCACTTTTCATTGCACTGGCATGCAAGGGGAAAATACTTATTGATTTGAAATTTTGAGCAAGAAATTTATTTTATTCAAAATCCACAGTTGAAATGGTAGCAATTTAAATGTAGCATTTAATTTTACAACTATTCCTATAACACTTATTCTTAGAATAAAAAACATTGACTGAACATTAAATAAAGCAATGATCTATTGTGTTGTAAAATTTACTAAAATTCATATATAAACTAAAGAATTTTCAGCTTACATGATATAAAACTTGAAAATATGTCTTACATTTCTACACTACTTATAAATGCAAGTAACCCAAAATATTATAACTTGGAATAATTAATATAAATGTAATTACATAAAAATTGAAAACTCCAAATTCTTCAAAGTCTTCCATAGGTGTCCTGATCCTCTTCCTTCTTATAAGACTTTGCTGCAGGAGAAATAATGTGTTTAACGTTGTTTTTGATTTAAAAACTACCATGAATTATATATTTTTATAATATCCCAAGGTTAATGATCGCAAAATAAGTTCGACATATCAAAACCATTCCGAACTTAAAATTTTTATCGCTAAAAATGAATCATGTCTTACTTTTGCAGAAGACACAAAGCATGCCAGTGGTGAAGCAGAGGACCATCATTATGGGAACGAAGTTATCCATCAAAATGGAGGCAAGCGTTGACGAACTCTTGCTTGCATCTGTCAAGAAAGGTGTATGAAGAAAAGTGTAGGTATTTTCTAATGGGAAGTTTCAAATGTATTCATCCGTTGAGCACACAAAATAAAAGTTTTCTCCACACCAACTAAATCACCACACAAATCAATGCAGCTTCGCCAACTACGCCTACTTTTTACACATTAGTCACCTTCTCTTCCTTGCAGGAGGGCCAGGTTAAGAAAAAAAGTTGATGTTTCCTTTAGCGACACTGAGCTTTTGTTGAGTCCTTTCAATGCATTTTTGCTCCAATTTCCTTTCCTTCGATACTTCCTTCTTTTTCTTTGCTCCGGAGTGCTAAATAAAAAGTCAAAGCTGTCCAGTCTTTCGCTTTTTCCAAGGTCTTGCTCAATAGGTTTTTCTGTTATCAGTTTTCTGTTTTTTTCCGACTCAAATAGATTTTTCAAGTATTTTCTGGACAAAAGATCCCCTATAAGAAAAAATAATAATTCAAATTAGAATATAAATATGAAAAGCATTCTTCACTCACCATCTTTTTCATCGACCCCCTTAGCCGCCCTAAACATCAACACCATGCACAGCACGGCCCCACAAAAGTACAAAGTTTTCATTCTCAACATTATCTTTCTTTTCCGAATTTAATTTCAATAATTTTAAGTATTATAATCCTTAAAAGTTGCTAAAAGATGCCTATTTTTTTGGTGTTTTCTAATGAGCCATTTTTGTTCTTATGACGTTTTTTACGTAATAAAGTATAATAAACCATTTTCATAGATCTATAAGTTATTTATATAGGTAAAAACTTTGGCATACTTTTACATACTCGTTTTTAAATCGTAAAATATGATAAAACAAATGAAAATTAGGAAAATAATCACGAATGCTTTCTGTGGGGTTCACAGGGTTCATGCGAAGCTACCCTGCTTTGTATGACTTCATTTCTTTTAACATTGCAAAAATGTTCTTTAAAAAAGCACAACGATAAATAAAAATATGCATTAGAGGCTCTAATGACTGACATTCTTCAGGGGTGCTCGCCACAATCCACTTCTCCCAAAGCCAGAAATATTTGAAGAAGAGAACAATTGATCGGAGAAACAATCCAGGCCTCATCAAAGATTGTAGCGGTAATTATGAAAGAAATCGGAGGACTTAAAAACTCGAAAGTATTCGAAAATGTTTTCTCGTCGTAAACATTTGGAAGCCTGCCAGTATGGTTTAATCTTCATTTCATATAATAATTATGATATCAAGGAGGCATATATTGAGGGAGTTTGATGATCGCTTTCAGAAATGTATGAAGAAATCTATAAGTCAGATACGAGTGCCTAAATTACAAAAATATTTTAAAAATTCATCTTGTGAAAGACTTCAGAACGTATTCAGTACCTAGACAACTTGCCAAGTGTTTTATAAATGGAAGACTAACCCTTCAGATTACAAGGCACATATCACTAGGCCGTCTTACATACCATTTAGGTATTGGCATGTCGACAAAAGCTTATAAAGATCCAAAAAAAATTACAAAATTTGTTTTCAAATGAGGAAGATTGCGATATTTGCGCTTTTGTGTTCATTATCATTGTTACGCGCATACAAAGATGGTGAGAAACTAAAAGTTATAAATTCATGATTTCTTCATGATATAATTGACTTGATCGATGTTTCCACACTCCCGTCAAACACTTAAGCTGCAGACTTCGAGAAGTCAGGCAGGCTGCCTCGAGACCTGCTGCCCTTCCACTACGACCTCATCTTTCGCCCTGACATCAACACCGCCCAGCCTCCCTTCACGGCAACTGGAGCCGTGAAGATGTCATTTGAGTGTCACAAGTCCACCAGCGTGTTGCATCTGAACGCTAGGAGTGAGCTTTGTCCTTTTGCTGAGTCTTCGTCATTCTTTTATACTGCAACGAGCGAAAATTCAAGTTAAAAGTCTAAATGAATAGAAAAAAGTCTTAAGTATACATAAATTCTGATGATAACAGAAGAAGCATTTCTTCGCAGATCTGACCATACGATACGATTCAGTGCACTTCCAGGTCCTTTCTGACCATCAAGAAAACCTTCCCAACCCCATCCTTCTTTCTATCGAGTATAGGTAATGAACTTCACAAAATTTAAGCTATATTATATAGTTAGGGAATTATACATAGTTTGTAAATACATATCTTTTTCTTGTATAGTTATATTGTTTTTTTCATTTTTATAAAATGATATTATCACAGACCCAGCATCGACTTTGTCTCTTTCATTGTGCACACTCCATTCGTCAAAGGAGTCAAATATGCTCTGGAGGTAGAATGTGGAAACGTTGCTTGCAAAAAGAATAAAATCGTTACCCTTCTTAAAAGACGACATCAAGTCGCTCCAGTTAGTTTCCATTAAAATCTTATTAAATTGAAATTCTGCTGCCTCAAACAGATGGAGTACGGGGGCATGATGGGAGCACAGAAAAACAGGGGTCTCTACTGGGACAGCCATGTTGGTCTCGATGGTACCGTCAAGTAAGTGTTTCTGATGTTTCATATCATTCAACTGTCGTTCATAACCCTTCTTCTTTAGAAATTGGTTTAGTTTTATGGTTGGCATCTCGGTACCCGAGAAATTGAGTATTAAATACTTGCTACTCCTATTTACAAGGCGACTTATCGACTTAATTTGCAGTTTTTTCACTCATACCTCTCCCCACAGATACATCGCAGCCACTCAACTGCAGGCGACAGAGGCTCGCAAGGCTTACCCGTGCATGGACGAGGTCGACATGAAGGCCACCTTCAGCATCGCTGTCGACAAACTCCTCGACGCTCAAGTGGTCCTCTCCAACATGCCAGCCATCCACTCAATCAAACTGTAAACGCCCATGTTTCAGGACTGCACTGTTGTCCATTAAGCACTTATCGTCATTCTTCTTTTGACGTAGCCTCAAGGTCTGTTGAAGCAGACTGAACAAGACTCAAATGTAATTTCAACATTCCATGTTCTCCCTCATTTGATTCTGCCATCACACGTAGGCTCGATGGCTGGACAAGGGTGACCTTCGACACCACTCCCACCATGACCACCTACCTCGTCTGCATCGTAGTTGGGCACCTCCACAAAGTCACCGCCCCTTCTGTCAACAACGTTAGCAGTTACTTCTAATTCTACTCTTTACATGACTCCAACGAAACACCAATTTACCGTTTTGCATATATATTACTTTTTGCAATATTTTAAAGGTAGTAAACCTTTGATACGATGTTATAAAATACAATGAAAATGCTATAAACTCGACACAAACCTTTGCGAGACGCAACAAAGGCTCAAGCACAGGCCTTCCCCCCCCTCCAGGTGAGCATCAGCCTCTACGCCACCGAAGACCAAGTGGAAAACCTGGAATACGTAAGAAATGTGGCTGTCACAAAGCTGCAGAAGTGGTACGATGACCACACCAACTTTCGCTACAAAGAGCCTAAAACAGGCGCGTGGTGGACCAGTTCCCACGGTTTATTTCTCAAAAAGTCACCATGCTAGCAACAATGGCATTATTCTAGCAACTATGAAATCCTACCTACAGACCACGTGGCACTGCCCAGCAAGGGAGGCGCCATGGAGAACTGGGGCTTGGTGACGTATGGAGTGGAGCGCTTGTGCGTCCACAATGAGACTTCCAGTGTGGTGCAGAAGCTCAACGCCGTGGTAGTCGTGTCGCATGAGTTGGCTCATATGGTGATTTAAGGGGAGGGGAGGGGGGTTATGTGGTAGTGGAGGCTCATATGGTGTTTAGAGGGAAGAGGGGTTATGTGGTAGTGGAGGCTATATGGTGATGTAGGGGGGATGGCTTATGTGATAGTGGCGTTTCATAGGTTGATTTAAGGGTAGCTATTTAATAAAGCAGGTGGTTGAATGAAAAAAAACAAATGATGATTATCTTCTTCAAAAATAAAGTGTATTCTATTTCGGCAGTGGTACGGAAACTTGGTGTCATGCGAGTGGTGGGATGACGTATGGCTCCATGAAGGATTCGCCACCCACTTCAACTACATGCCGACCGAAGCCCTGGGCTGGGATTGGGTCAGAAAATCGTTTTTGTTACATCTCTAAACGAGATACAACTCAATCCATTGTTGTACATTCATAATTGAGATACAAATTATATATATATATTACATTCCTTCGCTAGATGTCTCTGCAGCTTTCTGGTCCGAGAAGAGGAGTTCGAGGTCACATGGCAACCGACCAAAAACTTTTTATGAGTCAGGTCGTCAAGAGGGAGGTGGCAAGGCCTCAAGACTCTAAATCAGCGTTCAACAGGGGCTCCTACAACAAGGTTTTAGCGAGGTTTTTGAAGTTTTATGGTTTGGAAGGCCTGAAATATGTGAATAAAGTTGATGAGGATGACGACAACAATGATGATGATATGGAGGATGATAATGATGATGATATGGAGGATGATAATGATGATGAAGATGGTGATCATGATGATGATATGAGTTGCATCACGCACAGGGAGGAGCCGTGGTTCGAATGCTGCAGGGGATTCTAAGCAGAGATGTCTTCCTCAAAGCGCTTTCCGTAAGTTTTGCATAGAAACTCAAATATCAAATTCTGAACACACCCACTCATCCTTTTAGACATTCCTCCAAAAGTTCTCTTACAAGAACGTAAAAACAAAAGATCTTACTGATATCCTGAATGAGGTTTCAACTAGCGTTCAACTAAAAATAATAAATTATTAAACCAAACTTCAACACGTACGTGGATGACAATCGATCAGTTAAAGTCCAATTCGAACCTCCACCAAGGCGGCAGCAGCGGCAAATCTCAGTCACCCCGATGGAGCTCCCCTCAACTTCGACCACATCCTCCACTCCTGGCTCAACATCAAGGGCTTTCCAGTCCTCAACGTCTCCAGAACCAACTCCAGCACGATCAACATCTCTCAGCGTCTCTACCTCAGACCGTCTGGTCAGCAAGTGCCCTCCTCTGATCAGACTGTGTGCGTTTCGTCCAGGGCGGGCATTGAAAGTTTTAAAAAAGAATTTATGTTATTATTATAAAAATCAAGTAATTGTTTTAATCAGTTAACTGAAGATAATGATGGTGATGATGATGATGATCACCAGTTATTCGTGGGAGGTGCCTCTTTCAATTGTCACAAGCAAGAGTGGCCTGGAGGCGTGGGGAAGTCCTGTTAGTGACTGGCTGCCATATGCAAGCAAAGGTGACTCGGCTGATTCGAGCACCATTTCAAAACTTCTAATAATCCAGCCATAAAGACTGATTTAAAAACCATCGATGATTTTTTTATTAATCATAATATCGTATTATTAATGTGTAATTCATCAGACAAGAGCTTTAAGGTCGCTTCGGAGGCTGGTTGGTACCTCTTGAATCCCAGGCAGTACTTCTACTACAGGCTTCACTACGACGAACTGAACATCAAACGAATAGTACAAAAACTCAACGCTGACATTACGGTAAGCTAACTATTGTTTTAAGGTTTGACATTTATCTTTTTTTATTTCACTTTCAAGAAAATCCCGCCTGAAAGTCGAGGACAACTCTTGGACGACTATTTTGAGTTCTCGCGGTTAGTATGTCTTGTAAACAAATATTAAAAGTTTTTCCCTGCAATAAAAAAACACCAGCTTTCTTTTTCAACCCTTCCACTACCTCCATCACTCCGCAACCACTGACAGATCAGGCAAGGAGAGCGTGGAAGTGGCGATGGACTTGACGTTAAACGCCGATGATGACTTCAGCTACAACACGTGGCAGGTGGCAAACTCACGAATGCAACCTTTGCACTTTTATGAAGAAGAAGAAGAAGATGATGATTATGATGATAATTATGATGAAGATTCATTCATTAGCAACCATCTAATTAATCATTTTCATCTTTTTGTGAATGACTACTTTAAAAATAAGAAACATTAAAAAAATATCACTTTTTAAAAAACATTATTTTTTTTATTTAGAAAAAAAAGAATGCATAATTTACCACTACAGGTGATTCTGAAGCACGTACACTCGCTAGAACCCATCATACGACACGAGTCTTTTTTCAGGAAGTTCCAGGTTCTGACACTATAGTTGAATATGTTCCAAGTGTTTCTTGATAAATAAATAAACTTATAACAATTCTTAAGGTTTATTTCCAAAGAAAACTCGACAAGATTCTCCAGAAGCTAAGTTATGACTTCCCAGTCGACGAAACGATCACAACCAGGTCTTTAAAACGCCATTTTCATCTTCACTTACCAATCCAGAATCCTTCCTTCTGCGATGTGACTTCAGAATTCATCCACACAAAAAGAATATTAATATAACTATAAAATTGATGATGCGAATTCCAAATTCATTGATGCATTCAAACCAAAAATAATTATTGTAATAATTATTAAATTATTTAATATATTATATTATTAATCATTATAATTATTCGATAGTTTTCTGCGTAAAGACGCTTTCTCGTCAGCTTGTTTGTTTGGCAGCGAGGACTGTTTGAGGGTGGCGAGGCAGGAATACTCCAGATACCGCCTCAGACCAGACGTCAACTCGTGCGTTCAATCGTTTAATTTAAGTTCCTTTGCTAGTCGAAAAATTGATGATTAATCTTTTCAGCATCGATGCAAACAAAGCTCCCACTGTGTTGTGTGATGGCGTGTGGAGCGGAGACCAGAAGGATTATGAGTTGGTGCAGAAACAGTACGAAAAAAGGAAGACGTCGTGGGTGAAGGAGGAACGCCATGCATACATCTTTGCAATGACCTGCAGCAGGGACCACAAGAACCTGAACAGGTAGCTAAGAAAATTGCTCATGTGACAAATTTTCAAGAAAAGTTTCATACAGCTAATAATTCATTTTTGTTCTTTCTTTCCACACCATGATTCCACGTCAATCTGCACAGCATCTTCGAGGACATCGTGCAAGAGAAGGGCTTCTTCTGGAAGGACTTCGACCAGGCTGCACAGTACCTGGCCAGCACTTCGCATGGGGCTGAAAGGCTGTTTGAATACATGGATGAGAACTGGAAGAAAAGTACCAGGTCAGATGGTGGTGGAAACGTTGGAAAAAAACTTTATTCTCGTTGCATTGATCTTGCTTTAATTACCTTCCAAGCTTAATTTTTTTTAAAAAGTGCGAAACTTTTTATGACATCCAATCTTGCAGGTTCAACAAGCTGACCACCTTAACAACCATCACTGACCAGTGGTTCAGTGACCGCCACATTCAAAAGGTCACATTAACTTTTCAGAGTTTTGAAGCAATTAAACTCATAACCAAACACTTGAGTGCCTAATCAAGGCACTAACAAACATGCGCTCAGTAAAACAATGCCATTGCAGATGGAAGCCTTCATACAAAGGCGGGAAAATGCATCTGAAGCGAGTGAGTCTGAAAGGAAGCACTTGGAGCTGAACCTGCTGCAAGTGCTCGACAACCACGCCTTCCACAAGACACAAGTTCCCCTGCTTTCCAGATGGCTCCACAGGTGCTCTTGTCTTTGCACTAGTTTTCCACGTTTTTATGCTCTTTTAAAATTTGTGTAATTCAACATCTGGCAATTATTGGTTATCATAATTATCTAAAATGTCTTTGATGTTGATTTCCAACGCGAGAAAATCGTCTTGTAAATAAAAGAAAAAAGTATGTTATCACAGGAACGTAAGAGATTTCTTGCATGAGAGTACCAACGCCTCCACTGATCAGCTGCTTCCTCCCCCCGCCTTCCACCACTGGCGTCTCGTCGAAGAAGCCTCCCACCATGAGTCTGTTTAAGATGCACTTGAGTGAGGCAGAAAGGACTGCAAAACAGGCACTCGCACTAAAAGTCTTTGAGTTTGTCAATCTTTTTGGGCCTGTGCTTCGTTTTAGCAATTTCGAAGTTTTAGATTATCATAGATCCAAAAATGTGTTGTATTTGTTTTTAATATAGAAAATAAAATATAAAAAAATATGCGAAGCTTCATTTGTCAAAAAGCATCAACATGGCTTCTTTCTTTTTTCTTCAATAAACTGACTTCTTGTTCGGCAACAAAGTTCTTATTTTATAACTAAGGTTAAAAATACTAAAATAATTTTAATTAGGCCTTTCTACACTCTTTTTTAAGTTTTGTAACAAATATTAATTATTTCAATTTTAAACATTATTTAATTTAAAATATTCTGCTATGGGAGATATTGTATTCCTAAAGGTGCCAAACTTTAAGCTCCTACCACACCAAAGTTCCATCGCGCGATTTTTCAGCTTCAAATCGCAATAAAATGCATAAGAAAAAAAGTCTTACTCAAAAAACCATTAAAAGTCGCATTAACTTTTGTGAGCTTCATTATCCAAGCTTATAACGTACATCTAAGGAGAGTTTTTGTCTATAGAGAAAAAAGCGATTATATAACAAGTGTGCCAAAGGGTGTATGTGTGCACCAGACTACATTCCAAAGTTTGTTATCTTTTCGGAAAAGAACAAAGTCCAATGGTTTGGGTGCTTTGAAATGGGTCACAAAACCATGAAAACAAAACAAAAGAATCACTATTCAAGAAATCATACTGAGACTTCATCGAAGAAGTTTTTGTTTGTTTTACAGGTCAAAAATAACTTCTTAAGACACTTTGTTACCCCTTCGATAATGCATTTAACATAAAAATAATTTAATCTGCTCAACAGATGTCGTTAGTAACTTGAATACCTTGCTTTTATCTCTGGTGACTTTTGAACTGAAGTTATCCTAATATGAATCCCATATATTTCTCCTTCTTCTCGCGACCTTTAAACTTTCAACTTGAAACAAAAGCCACTCTGCATGAGTTTAGAAGCCCACGAGTTCACACTGTCGGATCAATATCTAAAACACATTTTAGAACAAATTATTTCCAAACTTTAATTTCAAAAAAAATTAAACTCACCCATCGATGTCTCTCCAACAAACTCTCGCCTCTCTCTTCCAGGGCATCCCTCTCTCTCCAATTCCTTCTCGACAAAATGATCTTGATCCCAGCATTCCCCACGCTCCTGTCAGAACTCCAAACCTCAAAAAAGAAGAACTCAAGGTGTGTGATTGGGAAGAGGGTTGTTTGGAATTGTATTTGCAAGCTACCCTTACACCTTTCACAACACCCTCACAACACTGCCCATCACAACATCCCCACAATACCCTCAACACTGCCCCCGAACATCCGAACCCCTAGTTGGCCGTTAGAAACGCTCTAAGATACTTCCCGCGAGAGTTTCACAGTTTGTTGGCGGTTGAGTTCCTGGAGGAGTTGCAACAGTACGGGCACATCTACATGTACCGCTTCATCCCACCCATCGAGCTCAAGTGGCTGAGTTGAAGCCTTTATAAATAAATTTTTAAAATTTTATAAATAAATTGTATGTGTAAAAGTACTTTGAATAAGCGATTTCAGCATTTCATAAATGGAATTTTACAGGTGAAGTTTTTATTTTTTAAAAATGATTTTATAACATTTCATACGGTATGGTTCACAGCATTGAACATTTTAAAACAAATAAATAATAATATTTAAAACGATAATTCGAAACACATTTTTTAAAATAAATCATATCAGTCCCAAAATTCCTTTTTCCGAAAACCTTAACCCATCCCATCATCTCCACCCTCTCTACCACACCACCACAGAGCCTACCCTCTGGACTGCTTTCCCTGCAGAAGCAAGCACGCAGCCTCCATTTGTCTCATGATCTTGAACAACCTCGACCACAGGTAGTTGTGGAAAGGTTGTGAAGGTGGAGGTTATGACAACGGTTTTAGTCAAACAAAAACAAACACATTAACAAAAACACATCAACAACAGAGTGGCACAGTTTCCTCACGAACTGGTCACTTACGGAGGCAATGGTCAAGTCTTCAGCCACTGGGCTCAGGTTGTTCTTGACAACTGCATTTATTACTCTTAGATTTGTTCATTAAACATCATCATCATCATCATTATCGGCTGCTTGGAAATTTAAAATCCAAACTAGGTTATGAATATTTAATCAAAATGAATTCAATATGCTAATAAAACCATAAAACCACTCGAACAGTTTTACCTCACTCTCCACTACCTCTCTAAGCTGACAGACCAGCAAACACTTGTAATAAACAAATGAAATACTACTACTAATAATAATACATAATAATAAATAATAATAAAGAATATTAATAAAATTAAATAAATTATAACTGTGACTAATCAATTAACCTAGTTTTATTAAACTAATGGCAATTTAATGTTCTTACTTATTATATTTCAATAATTTTCATTAAGGTACTGTCATCAGGACATCCCTCAGGCATTTTCCCCAGCTCTGACAGTGCTCCCCGTCTAGTCATCACGAATGGAATGGTTTGATAGTGATGCTTCAGAAACGATCGAATTCATCAATTCTATTTTTATTTCATTTATCTTCTGTGTTTTGGTTTTTAGATTATATATCTGTAGAAATGAGCAATGTCACGCGCTTCAAAAGATCAACGACCTAACTACAATTCAAAAGCCACACGCACAAACTTCTGCTGGGATACGTTCATTCATCGATCTTATTTTTGCCCAAACCCACCCACCCACCCACCCACCCACCCACCAATCCACTCACCTACCAATCCACTCAGCCATTCACCCACATGACCACCCACCACAGGTCATTCCAAACTACTCTTCGAGGGAGCAGTATGACAGACTCTTTGCACTGGGCGTCACCATGTGAGTTCTCATATGCACAAAACTCTGCACCTAAACAATCATACTTTTTTGTGCCACGTAAACTTGAAAACTAATTATAGCCTCTAAAAAAAGTTTTTTTCTCCACATTCTCTTCTCTCCAACCACCCAAGGTACGGTCAGATGACAGCGGGCAGCTTCTGTTACATTGGTCCTCAAGGCATCGTGCACGGAACAACCGTGTGTGATCAATTAAAATTAATTTATTGAACCTATTTATATTAAAGTTAATTGGATAGTTTAATTAATCATTAAAGTTAATTAGGTACTTGAGCATTTAATTAAGAGACCATTTAATAACTTCCCAAACTATGGTTTGTTTTTAGCCATTAGTGTGTCTTGTATGTGCTACAAATCCAAACTTTGATATAGTTTTTTCATGTTATAATTAATTATCATCAAACTAGTAAATTATAGACTAATTAATTAATTCATTCATTCATCGACTAATTCATGCATGCAACCAACAGCTGACCGTGATGAATGCAGGAAGGATGTATTTGAAGAAGGAAGACCTGGCTGGAACGGTTGGAGGGTGATGATGGTGATGTTTTGTTGCTGATATCGATTTATGGATTTAGAATGCTTACACTACTAAGAATGATCCAACGGTGACTGACAGGTGTTTCTGACGTCGGGACTGGGAGGCATGAGTGGCGCTCAGGCGAAGGCTGCAGAGATCAGTGGTTGTGTCGGAGTGATCGCTGAGGTGCTCATCTAACCACGCATTCATTTTCTTTTTTTTCATCCTTCTTCTTCATCCTTCTTCTTCATCCTTCTTCTTCATCCTTCTTCTTCATCCTTCTTCTTCATCCTTCTTCTTCATTCTTCTTCTTCATCCTTCTTCTTCATCCTTCTTCTTCATCCTTCTTCTTCATCCTTCTTCTTCATCCTTCTTCTTCATCCTTCTTCTTCATTCTTCTTCTTCATCCTTCTTCTTCATCCTTCTTCTTCATCCTTCTTCTTCATCCTTCTTCTTCATCCTTCTTCTTCATCCTTCTTCTTCATCCTTCTTCTTCATCCTTCTTCTTCATCCTTCTTCTTCATCCTTCTTCTTCATCCTTCTCATTCATCCTTCTTCTTCATCCTTCTCATTCATCCTTCTTCTTCATCCTTCTTCTTCATCCTTCTTCTTCATCCTTCTTCTTCATCCTTCTTCTTCATCCTTCTTCTTCATCCTTCTTCTTCATCCTTCTTCTTCATCCTTCTTCTTCATCCTTCTTCTTCATCCTTCTTCTTCATCCTTCTTCTTCATCCTTCTTCTTCATCCTTCTCATTCATCCTTCTTCTTCATCCTTCTCATTCATCCTTCTTCTTCATCCTTCTTCTACATCCTTCTTCTTCATCCTTCTTCTTCATCCTTCTTCTTCATCCTTCTTCTTCATCCTTCTTCTTCATCCTTCTTCTTCATCCTTCTTCTTCATCCTTCTTCTTCATCCTTCTTCTTCATCCTTCTTCTTCATCCTTCTTCTTCATCCTTCTTCTTCATCCTTCTTCTTCATCCTTCTTCTTCATCCTTCTTCTTCATCCTTCTTCTTCATCCTTCTTCTTCATCCTTCTTCTTCATCCTTCTTCTTCATCCTTCTTCTTCATCCTTCTTCTTCATCCTTCTTCTTCATCCTTCTTCTTCATCCTTCTTCTTCATCCTTCTTCTTCATCCTTCTTCTTCATCCTTCTTCTTCATCCTTCTTCTTCATCCTTCTTCTTCATCCTTCTTCTTCATCCTTCTTCTTCATCCTTCTTCTTCATCCTTCTTCTTCATCCTTCTTCTTCATCCTTCTTCTTCATCCTTCTTCTTCATCCTTCTTCTTCATCCTTCTTCTTCATCCTTCTTCTTCATCCTTCTTCTTCATCCTTCTTCTTCATCCTTCTTCTTCATCCTTCTCATTCATCCTTCTTCTTCATCCTTCTTCTTCATCCTTCTTCTCATCTTCATCTTCTTTTTAATTTTCTTTTTCTACCTAATCTTCATCTTCCTCTTCACATCTCTCTCATTTCTTTCAAGTACTTCAATTCTTTACAATCCAGTCAAACTTCTTCAAACTCCTTCAAGATCGACGCCTCAGTGCTGAACAAGCGGTTCGAGCAGGGCTGGGTGAGGGAGAGGCTGGATGACATGGATGAGTTGATGGACAGGATCAGAAAGGCGAAGAAGGAAAAGAAGGCGACAAGCATCGGTTACCTTGGCAACGTGGTCGCTGTGTGGTAAGTGAGCTAGTTGAATAATTACTTTTCAAAGGTTTTTAATGTTTAGTTTACCATTTTCAGTGATTAAACAAATTAAAGTTTATTAACTTTGAATAGTCCGCAAAATATTTCATAGATCCTTTAAACCACATTAAGGACTTTATTAATAAAGATATTTGTTGTCTTTAATTGTATCTTAAACATAACCACTTCACACTCCTCGCAGGGAAAGACTTTTAGTGGAATACGAAAAAAATGGTTAAATTCTTATGCTAAAAATGGAATAAATTAACATTTTCAGTTTCAATACTTTGTATAAAATTTTAATATTCTTTCGGTTACTTTTTACATTATTATTATTATTTATCCAACTAAAACGGTGACAACATCATTAGGTGACTTGTTGGTGGAGCTGGCATCAGACCAAACCTCCCTTCACAACCCTTTTCAGGGGGGGTACTACCCAGTACAAGTGGGTGGAAGGTGGAAGATTGGAGTTAAACGAATGAATGCGTGGACGAACGGGTGGAAGAATGAGCGAATAAACTGACGTTTCAATGTCTATACTATGATTGGTTTTCACCACCTCAGAAATCCTTCCAAGAAAGCCTGCAACTGATGAAGTCGGAGCCTGAAACCTTCAAGTCATTGGTTCAAGAAAGGTCTTGTGCTTATCTATTTTCTTTAAAATTCTTTCATGAATTTTACCATTTCCTTGTATTTAAAAACGTCAAACACCTACACGATAAAACTTAAACTTCACCCACACTCCACCAATCACGCACTGAATTTTCCCTCCCCCCTAAAAACCTCTCCTCTCGTTTCCAGCTTGCGCAGACAGGTGGCAGCGATCGAACGTCTGAGCGAGGCTGGCATGCACTTTTGGGACTACGGCAACTCTTTCTTGCTGGAGGCTTACAGAGCGGGTTTGCCACTCTTGCTTCTTCCTTGTATTTTCCATTAGTTAAACGAGTGGCTTTGTGCCCCTCATACATGGTGTTTTATCGCAGTTCCTGATTCGTATTTTTAGAGTCCACTGCAATACAATTCTTCATTTTATAAAAAATTATTTATCCATCAAAAACTCTGTTGCATCATCTTTCCACGCTCCCATTACAACTTTAGTTTTCACCATCATAGGAGCGAACGTTCTGAAGAAAAACGCCACAGCTCTGAATGACTTCAAGTACCCTTCGTATGTTCAACACATCATGGGCGACATCTTCTCGCTGGGCTTCGGTCCTTTCAGGTGATGCTCGGACCATGAAAGAATTGATCGAGAAAATAAATAAAAAGTTATGGAAAATTTTTTATTTATAATAGGAAAAAAGTATGAAAAAGATATAAATAGAAAAAAAAATAAATGTATTGAAAGTAAAACTTGTTAAAATTAAAAAAGCTTTTGTTCGCCAGGTGGGTGTGCACTTCAGGCAGACACGAGGACCTGGTGAAGACGGACCAGATCGCAGGAAGGATTCTGCAGGCGGTTGTGGATGACCCAAACGGTGTGCGACATTTTGTCTTTTATTGTATACTTTTGTAGTATTTCTGAATATTTATTAGTTTGTTTTATTAGTCATTTAATCTTTAATTAGAATATTTTACGTTAGTTGACTTTTTCAAGAATGATTTCGTATTGCACTGCTGATTGCAAATTATCTTACGACTGTGCAGTGCCTGAAGAGGTGGTTCAGCAGTACAAGGACAATCTGAAGTGGATCCAAAACGCTGAGAAACATAACATGGTGAGTGGGATGGCTGGTGGAATGATGGATGAGTGACAGCAGGTCATAGTATGGGTTGGATTAAAAAGTCAGATTTTGTTCTAGACTCAGAGAGTTTCAATCATCAACTTTTGAATTTTTAATTAATCATTTGTGAAAATGTTTTCAAGAAATTAAGGAAAAAGCAACTTGAGCTTCTGATTTCTAAATTTAAACTTTAAATATTTCATATTTTAAACCAAAAAAAATGTTTGAGAAGTTAAAAATATTTTTTATTTAAACAAAATATAATGAAATAGTGAAAAGATCTAAAACTTGAAAGTTTAATTCAGCCGTTCCTGAAAATATCGTTTTCAGCAAGGTGAACACTGCAAATACGAACGATTATTCGGAGGCACATGAGACATTGCTATTTTGATGGCGGGGCGAAAGGTTGCCGGACAGATGACATTAAAACAAACGGCTTTCCCGCCATGGGAGAATCGTGCAGTGCGATTCCATTAGAACGTCTATTTCAAAGTTATTCCATTTTCATCACGTCCTTCCCACATCCCGCCTATCACTACCCATTTTCGCTTTATACAACCCTTAGTACTTTTACATTTTATAAAACAAAACTTTTCTACTCTGCTTTTTAACTTTACTCGAATTTCGAAGAAAAACGATTATTCTTTAAGACGAGACTTTTCTCGAATCACAACTAGACCGAATAATTTCTCGAACTTTGCAGATTTCTACGTTTTCCAAAACAACAAAAACATCTAGAAACACCATTATAATCATTATCCAAAACTCTTTTTCCTCCTCCTCCTCCTCCTCCTCTTCCTCCTCCTCCTCCTCCTACTCCTTCTTTTCCACCCCTTCTTTTTTCTTATTCCTACTGCACAGGTGGTGGGCTCAGAGGCGCGTATCTTGTACAGTGACTTGAAGGGCAGGGTAGCTCTGGCTGTTGCCTTCAACAAGGCGGTTGCCAGTGGGGAAATAAGCGTAAGTATCATTTTTTCTCCAACATTTTCAAATATTTCATAATTCCTTTTTACGCATAAATGGTTAGTTCATTCATTTTCCTCTTAACACCAAAACAGCCACCATTCAACTACTACTACCTCCCGAACCACCACAATCAATTTTCCCAACCACAACCCTGATTCAACTACCACAACCCTCCCTTCTCAACCCCCACATCTACCATTCAACCACTCCAACCACCA
>OX030957.1:6885256-6905256 GCA_943735955.1 Piscicola geometra | reverse complement strand
AGTTTTGTTATTATCGTTGTTTGTTTTCGATACGCTTTGATGCTACGGTGAATAGTTTCTTAATCTCTCAATAATGTTGCCTTCTAAACGTCGCATTTGGCGGGCAGGTGAGTATTAATTTACAATGGAATAGATCAAGGCACGCCTGATTCTCTCTGGCAATCCGCCTTGTTTATACTCATTGCCCAAGAAGACAATCTCCAAAAATAATAGAAATTTGCCCGGCATCATAGGGCGAGAAGTCATTCTTAAAAGTTATAACATTTTTGATTTATCGTCAGTCAAGATTACTCAAATTTTGTTTGGTTTATTATTATCATCAACTTCTTTCTAATCAACATCATCATCATCATCGTTAAAATCATCCTCATCATCAGCATCGTTACAATCATCATCATCATCATCCTCATTATCATCATCATCGCCATCATCATCATCAGCACCACCACCATCATCATTGTTATCCTCACCACCACCGTCATCACCGTCTTCATTTTCATCATCAGCATCATCATCTTCATCATCATCATTATTATCATCATCACCACCACCATCATCATCATCATCATCATCATTATAATCATCATTATCATCATCGCCTTCTCACTTTCAGGCCTCCAATCCACTCTTATTTATGCCTGCTGTATCAGCACCGATACATCTTCTTTACATCTCATGTGTCAGCGTCGAACTCTTCATGTGTATGCCTAATTGCATGTGTGTTTGTATGTGTATTTGCATGTGTGTATGTTTGTATGTGTGTTTTCATGTGTGTATGTATGTTTGTATATATGTTTGTATATATGTTTGCATTCCTATTTATACAACGATTTAAACGCTAATTTGTATTTTTACTCTAACTAATTTTAGGCTTATACAGAATGGGTGCATGAAAAGTGAATTCATGTGAATGCATGGGTTGCATGAATTCGGGAAAATGCATGTGCATGGGTTGCACGTGAAATGCATGGGTGCACATGCATTTCACGTGCATTGGCGAGATAATACAGACGTCTCGTTGTGGTATTTGCATCAGCACATCTTCGCCACCTGTTAGACCTAAATTATCCGTACCTAGTGTATGTCGGTTCGCTCGTTTGTTTTGCTGCGTGCGTTTGTGTTTGTGTTTGTTAGTGTGTGTGTATCCGAAATAAATTGTTATTGCTTGCTTGCTTGTTTTTTCTATATTTTTATAACTATTTTAAACTTAAAAAAAATATATTTCTATCTGTATTACTATTTTTTATCTGATTATAAAATTGACTCACGAAACTACGCAAAAAGAACTTTAAAAGAATTAAATGGAACCCACGAAAGACGAGGAATTGTAGAAGCATTAAAGAAACATAAATCCGACACACTCCTTCTCTTAAGTACGTTTTTCTCGGAGTCAGCAACGATGAAGATAGCGCTATGCCACTTCACTCGTTTACAAACTTTAATTTTTAAAAATGTTTTCAACTTAAATCTATGTTTTTTTTGCTTTTATTGAATTATTGAAGATTTCCTTAAAATTAATTTTTTTGACAATTAAACTTTTTCAATTAATTTATATATATATTCAAAACTTACTACTTTTCCAAATTACATCACTAACTATCCAAACTCTACAACCACAGAACCCAAGCCAACTTATTCCCATACATCCCCTCAACACCATTCCCTCACCACTGCACCAAACCACCACCACCCTTTTCTATCCTCTACCCCTCCCCGCACCCCTCACCTTCAACAAAGTGTCTTATCAGTGTCTTTCACCCCCTCATTACTCGAGCCTTATTAAGGACTCTAATCATTAGCGGCTCAAGAGGCTGCCGTCTTTTTAGATCTTTCATTCTTTCATCCATCCATCCATCCATCCATCCATCCATCCATCCATCCATCCATCCATCCATCCATCCAACCATCCATCCATCCATCCATCCATCCATCCACGGCATAATTATTTATAGTAAAGTATAAACGGTTTAATTAATTTAAATTGATCAATTAAAAAATAATCATTATTTCTCATGCTATTTCTGTCTAACTCAAAACTTGAACCTGCCACACAGCAAGCCTCATCGCCTTTGCCACACAGCAAGCCTCATCGCCTTTGCCACACAGCAAGCCGTTCCCTACTTAGTTGAGCTGGCGCCTCAATCAGCATTTGTGCCGCTCACTATGCAATGATATTGAACCTCACAACTAGGTTGCGAGGAATTGTTCTCGATTTGCTTGTTTATGAATGTGGGGATTTTACAAACTTTTCACGAAATCATAATTTTTTTTTCATTTACCTGCCATTCACCATCCACTTCCCTTCATACACGCAGCCATCACTCCACGATATTCATCTATTCTCAACTTTGTCGTGTAGTTTCCTCTACGCGCTGAATATTTCATAACTTACCATTCATTCACTCATCCATGCATTCATTCATTTATTCACTCATTCACTTATTCACTCCCTCATTCATTCACTCACTCATTCATTCATTCATTCATTCACTCCCTCATTCATTCACTCATTCATTCATTCATTCACTCACTTATTCATTCATTCACTCATTCATTCAATCATTCATCCATTTATTCATCCATTTATTCATCCATTCACTCATTTATCCATTCATGCATGCATGCAGGGGGGAGGTGATGAACGGAGGGTTTGGGCTGGTGTTGGATGGCAGTGGAGAGGCGGAGGCCAAGGCCAAGGACATGCTCTCGTGGGATGTCGCCAATGGAGTTCGTGGGAGGAAGGAGGGGGTGTAGTGGTGCTTTCTCGTGGTTACAATCACCATCACTACTTCTAGTCCTTCTATCGTCATAATCACCACTACCACTTCTTATATCATTATCATTATCACCATTACTTCTATCATCATCACCACCACCACCACCACCCCCACAGGTAACCAGACGTAGTTGGGCGGGAAACGAGAAGGCACAAAGGTCCATCCAGAGATCCATGCAGCAGAACGACCAGCTGTGCGTCACCCTTCCTCATGCCCTCCATCCCGACGCCGAAGAAATGATGGATGCAGTGTTGGGGAAGAAGTGATTCAGAAGCTGAAGGGATGTGAATTGTTGGTGGGAGGGAAGGAGGAAGAGAAGTGAAAGGTGATGTGGGTAAAAGTTGGGTGGTAAGTGGTGTGAGTTGAGGTAATTTGGGATAGGTTAGAAAAATGTGGTGTGGTTTTGGAGTGAGGTGGTGTAAGTTATGGTTAGTGGCGTGGTGTTGAGGTGGAGTGGTGTGGGTTAGAATGGGGTGACGTGGAGTAGAGGGAGATGGGTTATGGCGATAGCAGGTTGGAGTGCTGAGAATGAGAGAACAAATTGAGAATCTGTTCAGAGTAGATCAGTTGACTTTTGAGGTTGGTCAGTTGCGTTGTCAAGTTGTAAACATATTAACTTGGTTCTCAGTTTTGTTAAGTTCTGTTGCTCGATTCAAATGTTTCTTAGCTGCCATGTAGCTCATCGGAAAATATTTTATAAATATTCTTTTTTGGTTTTATAAATTGAAAAAAAATTCTTTTTATCAATATGTTAAAAAAGATTGAATAAGGTAATTAAATAGAACAATAACAGAGTTGTCTTAGACGAATTAACAGTTTATAAAAACCTGCGCTCCAAATCACTTAGAATAAATAAATAGATAGCGGAATTAATGGAAAAAGGGTTTCTGGATAAGAAAGAAAGAAATGAATTAGTTAATGGAGAAGTGGATGTAAGGATGCCTGAATAGATGGATGAATGAATGGATAAATGAATGGATAAATGAATGGATAAATGAATGGATAAATGAATGGATAAATGAATGGATAAATGAATGGATAAATGAATGGATAAATGAATGGATAAATGAATGGATAAATGAATGGATAAATGAATGGATAAATGAATGGATAAATGAATGGATAAATGAATGGATAAATGAATGGATAAATGAATGGATAAATGAATGGATAAATGAATGGATAAATGAATGGATAAATGAATGGATAAATGAATGGATAAATGAATGGATAAATGAATGGATAAATGAATGGATAAATGAATGGATAAATGAATGGATAAATGAATGGATAAATGAATGGATAAATGAATGGATAAATGAATGGATAAATGAATGGATAAATGACTAGATGGATGAATGAATGGATAAATGAATGGATAAATGACTAGATGGATGAATGAATGGATAAATGAATGGATAAATGAATGGATAAATGAATGGATAAATGAATGGATAAATGAATGGATAAATGAATGGATAAATGAATGGATAAATGAATGGATAAATGAATGGATAAATGAATGGATAAATGAATGGATAAATGAATGGATAAATGAATGGATAAATGACTAGATGAATAGATGGATGAATGAATATGACTTTTGAAGTTGTTTGGTCATGAAAATGATGAGAGGTCAGCGTAGGACACAAAGATGTTAATGAAAATGTGTTAGACATTGTGGTGGAGTGGTCAGAGATCAAAGAGTTTGGATTATTTTTAAGCTGTTTCAGCTTTTCCACTTTTCAGTCTTTTTGTTTTGGTCTGCTTTTTTTCGAATGTTTCAGCAATTCTGTTATTTCCATTTTTTATTTTAAATATTCTCCAACACATATGTGTTTTTCCATGAAGGTTTTATACCTTGGAAGTATTTTATATCTTCGAAAAACTTTCATTTTGAAGTAATTTTTCCAATTAAAATTTTTTTAGAGTTTTTTTGGCGATATTTTGTTTTATAGCGTCGGCCAGTGGCAGTTTTTACAGCTGCCTTTGCAAGTATATGCCTTTTAAATAGGGCGTTTTTAATTGCAAAATTTCTTTATGTTTCACGCACTTTTTGTCTTTTTAACGCCTTCATATTCTCGAAACAATACTTGGCTCCTCTCTCAACATTTAAAACATTTTTTAAAGTTTTTAAAGTTTTCTTCCAATTCTAAAAAAGACGAGAATGTTTATAATAAGCAAGCTGCAGTCGTTGATTGCGTCACCAAATGAATGATGCCTGAGATTGAGTCACGACCCTCAAAAATCACACACACACACACACACACACACACACACACACACACACACACACACACACACACACACACACACACACACACACACACACACACACACACACACACACACACACACACACACACACACACACACACACACACACACACACACACACACACACACACACACACACACACACACACACACACACACACACACACAAACAATCAATCACGAGATAACTGTGTATTAACAGGTGTCTGTTGCGGCTCTGTCGACTTTTTTGAACTTTTTTTTATCTTTTTGTATCCTTTTTCTCCCTTTTGATTTGTTTATGTTTTCTTTTCCCAAGTTTGTTTTGCTTTTGTGGGATGCTTTGGCAGGCTAACGTTGCAAGGGGGCTTTTGTTTGATACGGCTGGCGGAGATGTTTTGAAGTGTTCTAATGAATGAATGAACGAGTGGATGCGGGAGTAACTGCTTGGAAAACAACACCTCAAAAACAAAAAACACTCTCAATAAAAATGATTAAAGGGTGTATTATCTGTGATAACACGTTGGGTTTGGGGAGAGATGATGAGGGTTGTGATACAATGGAATAATGGGGATGATTGGGATGATGATGATGATGTTGGTGATGATGATGCTGGTGATGATGGTGGTGATTATCAAGCTTATGATGGTGATGGTGATGAAATTGATAATGGGATGAGTCTCGTGATAAAAATATCATTTTAAAAAGACTGATGGAGCGTGGAGTTCGTAGGTGGTTGATATGATGGCAGGAATACAACGATGAAATTCAATATGAACCATGGGTTTGCATCGCAGCACCTTACCTGAATTATCCATCCATCCATTATCCATTCGTAATATCAAATTTCAATGAGTTTATACTACTCCTATTTCTACTATTCGAAGAATAATTGTAATTTTGTTATAATAATAATGAATAATTAATACATTAAAAAATATTAAGATAACAATTATAAAATTAATGAAGATGTTGATAACAACAATAAGAGTAAATAATGAAGAAGATGATGAGGATGACGAGGGTGATGATGATGATGCTGATCGTCATCACGGCGGGATAAACAAGCTGCAAACAGGCCTGCACATAAATCGCAATGTTTTGAAGGGTGCTACAGCACTGCCATCGTGACGTCATACGTTACTGATGAAGATGATGTTGATGATGGCGATGGTAATGATGATGGTGGTGGTAATGATGTTAATAGTGGTGATGATAATGATGAAAAATGGATAGAGGGGATGTTGAAGAGAAAGGGTGTCAAAGGAGGAGAGGAACAGAGTACCATACAGCACCATACACCTTCCATCCTTTTGGAGAACATCTTTTGGTACCTCAACCCTTTCACACTTCCACACTTGCCAAGCTGCTTCCGGAGACAGCACAACTGTGCAGCCCTCGTCTGCCGAAAAAGAGGCTCGTAGACTGAAATAAAAGTTAAATATCTCGAATAAAATCAGCGGCTTGGATGTCTAAATGAATGGGTAAGTCTAAATGCAAGCTTCGACATAAAGTACCTTTTTATGTCCTTGTTTTATGTCTATGTTGGCGTTTTTATTCGCATTATCGCCATTAAAGTTCTACCGGGTAGACGATTATTTCCGAGTAAAACAAAGACTACTTAATATGCCAAAGAAATAACATAAATAATAATATTAATAATAATAAAAATAATATTATAAAAATTACAGTTTAAAAATTTGAATTTATTGTAAAAAAATTGTGAGATTTTCGGATAGAACAATCAAAGGACTCCATGAAGCAGCAGAGAGTTTCAGCATTTGCCAGATCAACGGGTGAGAGAGTGTTTCGGATTGACACCCCTAACTCGGTTATCATATCAAATAAAATGTGCAAAATATTATATTTTTTATAAATAGATTCCAAGTGTTTCAAAGTAATTAAGGATTCATGCTCTGAGAGTTCCTCGGGTTGGAGCCACTTGGAGCCTGCACAGCAAGCATGCGCAGAACTTGTCTGTTGTGGATGGCATCAAAATAGAAGAATCGATTGATCAATCCATCACGCATCACCGTAGTTGCTTGAGAGGAAGAATGCCTGATTGTTATAGTTTTGATTTTTATTTGTTAATTATTTTTGGCATTATTTTTAAGCGAGCTGGATACTTGGAGTGTTGGAATTAGTGGTGGATATTTGGAGAAATAATACTAATACCGAGCATTATTATAGTGGCGTATAACTCCAACGGGCTTCGAGGCCACTTAGACTGAAAGTTTCATTTGTCTAGGACTTCTAGGGCATCGGTTGCACTCGAGCTTAGGACCATTAACAGTTGGTGAAGCCGAGAGTCGTTATATACTCGCCTACCCGTTCAAGTGATGAAAGATGGAGATTAAAGAAATTCATTTATTGGTCCAATTAAAATGAAAATAAATTAAATATTTCATAAATCACAGAATTAAACTAAATCATTTGTAGCTTTATGCAATTTTAGAGATGGTCGATACAATTGTCGGTAAAGAAGGATTTTTTAAATAAATTTTTTCACATGGTTTAACTTTTTAACGATGGTTCAATCTGTTAACATTGATATGCTATAAAAGAATAAAGCATTGAATGTGAATGCACAATAAAATACCATAAAATAAAATACCATAAAATAAAATACCATAAAATAAAATACCATAAAATAAAATACAATAGAAAAAATAAAATACAATATCTTTGAACCAATTCCTTTTCGAGGTGGTCGTAAGAAAAATGCCTTTCAGAAAATGTAGGAAAAAATATACAAATGGGAAGATAAACAAACTTGGTTCAAAGTTGCAAGAATAATATTTCCAATTTATTTATTTTTATTAAAATTATTATTATAACTACTACTAAGACTTCTTCGTATTTAGACGTCTTTGACATTTTTAATGTTCACTTTTTCCTTGTTATTTTCAATATAGTTTTCTTTGTATTTTCCACAACAATAAACACATTGAAGATGATAGGGTAATGATAATGATGATGGTAGTGATGATGATAATTATGACAGGGATGATGATGATTGTTATTATTATTATTATTAAGCTTATTATCGTCTTGTTGCTCCACCTTCATTGACTTTTGGCATCGAGGTCGCTCGTTAGTGCTCAGCGTGCTTGCACGTACCAACACATATATGTCCGAAGATACAAATACAAAGACATATAAATATGCATATTGGGAGATACAAAGATACAAATACAATATATAAAATTAAATGTAAAAAGATAAAAATACAAGATATACATAACATGTACAAAGATAAAATACAAGATATACAATAACATGTAAAAAGATAAAAATACAAAATACAAACATACATGTACAAAGATACAAATACAAGATATACAATAACATATACAATAACATATACAGACACATATAGAAGACTGTATGTTTTTAAGAAAAAGAGACAATTCAATGGAATAATGACAGTTATTTGTTGATTTATGTGTATAAAATCATTTATCAATGGCAATATGCGCTCATGCATTGAGTTAATGATGATGATGATGGCAACGATGATGATGATGATAGCGATGATGATGATGAGTATGATGGCAATGAAAATTATGATGATGATGATGATGATGATGATGATGATGGCAATGATGAAGATGATGATGATGATGCTGCTGATGATGATGAAGTGGCAGGGTTTTAGGAGAGTGTAGGACAACTGTTGCAGTGCAGGATGGCGTGTTTGCTTGCTTCTGTTCTTCTTCCGAACCTCATTTTTTATGATTTATTGTTTTTTTGTTTTGTTTTTTCAAGCTGGTGACTTTGTTTTTTCAGTGTGCATAATTTTTAAAACATTTTTTATATATTGTTTTTTTTCCTATTTTTTCATTTTTCTAATGTTATCGATGCCTGTAGCTTTGTGGCTTGTTAATGCTGTCTTTACGACTCTACGTTTGTTGATGTTTCAAAATTATTTCAAGTCTTATGAGCAATCTAAACACTAAGCGGCGTAACATCTTCCATGTGTTTTCTTTATTTAAATAGCACCACCAGTTCATGCAATACCCTTGCATTACCTCCATACATACTTTTGTATTTATCTTGTAGGATTTTGGTGTTTATGATTTTTATTATTTTGCAAAATGAAGGTTTGTGTTGTTTTACTGCAGACTTGAACAGAAAAAGTGCATTAATCACATTTGACTTGCTAACTTTTCAATGTTTTTATTTCTCCTTCTTATTTATACCCATAAATTATGAAACACGTTTTTGCATTATACATCATTTAAAGCGCATACAAGGCAAGTGTCTTTTTATTACTCTAATTTCAATATTCTAGCAAATCATTTTATATTCAATAATTTTTTAATGAAATTTGAAAAGTTAATTTTGATTACAAAAAAAAAATTCCCCGCTCAAAAAGCCCAAAAATTAGAAGTTAATCTCACGACTGAATTGAAAACACTACCAACGAGACTTTTCTCGTTCATTATTTCTTTATTTCTCAGCATTCTTCCATAATGCTTTTTCCCAGTTTTCTTCGAAGCGTCCAAATTCCTTCAGCCAAGCTTCGAAAATTAAATTTAAATTAACTACTTTTTGTATCATTCTAGCTCAAACCAAAACCATCATCAAAACCACCACCATCACCAACACCGCCATCAACACCACCACCATCAACACCACCACAATCAACACCACCACCATCAACACCACCACCATCAACACCACCATCATCACCAACACCACCATCAAAACCACCACCATCAACACCACCACCACCACCAACACCACCACCAACACCAAAACAACATCACCAACACCACCAACCTTTTCCAACAAACAATCCACCACAACCACCAAACTTTTCCAACAAACCACAACAGGCGTCAAAGGCACGTAATGAAGTGGATTCCCGCGCAGGTGCCTGAGTTGTGTCCGTTCTTTGTGCCGAGAAATATCTTTTCGCTTTTGATGGAATTATGAGGAAAGCATGTCCGTGCCGTGGAATGCCAATACTGGCAAGGAGAAAGGATTCGAAAGTGAATTGGAAAACAATTGGAAAAGGAATTTGAAGTTAGTTTAAATATCATTTTGAAGTGGGTTTAAAGTATAATTGCAAAGCGAATTTGAAATATTATTTTTTAGTGAATTTCTAATAATATCTTGAAAAATCTAAAATATAATTCAAAAATGAATTTGAAATATAGTTCAAAAGTAGAATTAAAAATGAAATTCAAGAGAAGATTCGTAAATTAATTCTAAAGCGAATTCGAAGTGAATTTAGGAATAATAGAATTCCACAATTATTATTTTCTGGAAGAGTGTGCAAAGACGAGCGAGTTAATTAATGAAGGCAGATGGGCAGGCGAGATGGCGTGAGGAGTCGAGCACTCACTAAAGTCCGAGAACGAGACTCTCTCTTGTTGTTGTTGTTGTTGTTGTTTGTTGGTTTTTTGCGAGGTTGTTTTTGTTGTTGTGTTTTTGTGGTTGTTGTTTTTGTGGTTGTTGTTTTTGTGGTTGTTGTAGTTGTTGTTGTCGAGGTCGAAAACTTTTGTAGTTTTCGTGAAATAGATGAAGATGCCGTTTAAAATAATTTGATTTTTGTGTGACTGAAACAACACTCACATCAATTCAAATTCCAACAAAACAAACAAAAAGAATTCTAAAGCTGAGGAAGAAGCAGCAGAGAAAAAAGAAAAAGAAGAAAGACGACTTGGTCAGGCACCAGCTTCCAATTCCTTGCACTGTTCACGCATGCCCCCTCCACCACCACGTGCACGATCCGCCTGAATCTTCAACGAATATTTCACTCAAGGTTTCTCCACGTTTTAAAGATTTCCTTTGCAGATGCTTCCATCTTCTTTGTCTTCAAAGCATTCCTTCTAAACTCAGGCGTGTGTTTTTTCACATTTATTTTTACGCCTGTCATTCGCCTTTGAGCTGGCGTCTGCCTTCTTTTCCTCCCATTCAAATAAGCTCGTTTTCTTCCTCGACCACGTAGCCTGTACGTCTTCAGCGGCATTTTCTCGCCTCCTCAATCGTATTTTATTTGCTCTTTCGCTGCCTTTTTGGAGCGCTTCACGTTTTTATGATCGCGAGAATCTTTTTCAACCCTTTCAAGTTTGCATAAGACATAACTTTTCCAAGTCTCTTCACTGATTCGTTTTTTCCCGATTGAAACTTAAACCTTGAAAGAATCGTCTTGGCGCAATGCACACAACCCTCAACACTTTCACACGAAAGCCTCTCGACACACTCTCTCACGCGGCAACACAAGCTTCAAAAAGACAGCAAGCGCAAGAAACAAAGGTCTGCCGAGCCTGCGTCCGTAATTGGAAGTTATTAATTGGCAGAAACTTTTTCCCTGGACTGATTTCTTGTGTGTTTGTGTGTTTTTTGTGTGATTGTGTTTTTTGTGTGTTTGTGTTTTTTGTGTGTTTTTTTTTGTGTGTGTGGTTTCAAGGTTATTTAAAACTATTATATTATTGAGCATGTGTGCGGTGGAATGAATGTGAAATAAGGAATATCAGAAAAAATCACCTTCTAGAACGACTAGAAAAGTAAATTAATTTTTATATATACATAAAAATGGAAAACAAATTGAAATTATAATTTTAAAGAAATAAAATTGATAAATGAATGAAAGAACGCCAGAAAGGAATGGAGGATGAAGGCGCGCTGGTATATAAGGCGGAGTGGGATTAAGGAGAGGTGTGTGCATGATCGTCTCATGTGCGCTGTTGATGCTCTTTGTGCTCCAGAACATTTCTCCCTTTGGAGAAAATAACGTTTTCAGAATTTGTAGAAAATGAAATAAATGAGTTTGTGATTGTTTTATCTTCTAGTTAGTTGGCGTTTAAATTACCGTGATCTGTGCTTGAAGTTTGAGTTGTTCAAACGTTTAAAAATAATTTTCCTAAACTTTGTAAAGAAAAACTTTTCACTCGTTTGTACAGCAGAGTTTGATGAAACCACCAACTGATTGCGTTTTTTCCAAAATCATTTAATTAGTTTGAGGGATACACTTTTGTAATGAAAACGAATATTTAGGTACACTCGGACGATTTCTTGCACCATTTGACAATGAGAAGTGAAGTTGATGAGATTTGAATTGACTTGTAGAAAGTTAACTTCTTCTCGTTATTGTTTGCTCCTCACGGATGGACCCGGTGAGTTTTCAGTGAATTATTCATTGCAAAACGTTGAAAATTCATGTTTCATGATTTTGTCATTTTCAGAAAATAAAGAATACCATGCATTTAACTAATGATTCAAGGCACAATGATATCTCAGTAAAAGCTTTCATCGTGAATGACTCAAAACATTTCAAATAAAAACGCTACAGTAGATATTCTATTGTTACAAAACCTCCTCAATCCACCACCACCACCACCACTGCAACCCCCTCACCTACCCTCCTCTCTACAGCACCTTTGCGAGCTGCTATTACGTCAATGTTTCAATCTGGAAATGAAACCTGTTAATTTTATCTGCACTTTCCTTCATTAAATCGCCAATGAAAGTAGCTTGAGACTGATGGCCTTCCTCCGAGAGTTATACTCGCCATCTTTGTCACCACCATTCCTCATCAACACTCATTCTCATTCTTCTTCTTCTTCTTCTTCTTCTTCTTCTTCTTCTTCTTCTTCTCCTTCTTCTCCTTCTATTCTTTCTTCTTCTTCTTCTTCTTCTTCTTCTTCTTCTTCTTCTTCTTCTTCTTCTCCTTCTCCTTCTATTCTTTCTTCTTCTTCTTCTTCTTCTTCTTCTTCTTCTTCTTCTTCTTCTTCTTCTTCTTCTTCTTCTTCTTTTTCTTCTTCTTCTCCTTCTTCTTCTTTTCCCATCCCCCTTTCTGACTTTCTCACTTTTCTCCCTACAAGCGTCGCAATGCAACTCCTTTCACAACAAATCAAGGCATGTCTGAGGTTGAAGTGACGTCCACGCAGAAAACCTTCAGACCATTATAAAATCTGTCACAACCACCACTCTACCATCACACCCCCAGCTCCATAGCCACAACACCACAACTACCCCGTCTTCCATCTTTGAAACAAAATTAATACTTGAAATATTGTTTTTGATTGTTATATCACTCTTTTTTAAAGGTATTATTTAAATTAAGCAATTCTATTAATCCCTTTAAAAAACAATTCATTTATGCTTCATTAAATTCTCTCTGCAAAACTACCCATTTAAAAAACAACTTTCAAAATCTTTATCAAGTTAAAATACCGATAATAAACTAACATAAAACTGATTTCAATACCACACGTTTCGAAAACGAATAAAAAGAAACAAATTAACACCAGAAAACCGCCAAAAAGATGTCAAAAAAATTATCTAAAATGTTTATTAATTAATGCACACACGCATTAGAAGTATAGCGCTGCGCAATTAATCGCAGGCACCAGAACAAACAAGCAATCTCAAAAAGGCCTCCTGTCAGGAATTACGACCTCTTCTGAAGATGCCCTTATACAATAAAGGCAATAACAACAACAATAATAATAATAAAAATGATAAAAATAATGATAATAATATTGAAAATTATTTTATGGTTGTGATATAAGATTATGTTGATAAAAAGGTTTGTGTTTGTGATAATGATAAGAATATCAATATTAGTTCTATTTAAAAAATATTGAAGCTGAAACTAAAATGCAGTGCTTTTGAATTTGCTTTTGAGAGAGCACGTTGAACCCAAAAAGACTTAAAAACTCGCCAGGTTGCGAATGGTTGAAGGCATGCACAGGAAGTCAATGAGAACTAAATAAAAAAATTAATAACACCTAAAATAAGGATTAAAAAATATATTAATATTATTTTTAAAAAAGTAATAAATAGAAGAAAAAAAAGAAAAAAGAGTTGGCTTTTATAGATGCGCACGCATTAATGGCTTGGTCATAACGGTGCCCGCCCTTATCATTATTGCTATTCTTCTTTTTTCTTTATTTTTATTTTTCTTTGTTTCATGCTTTTTTTTACTCTAGATTTTATTTTTTTATTTTTGTTTTTGTGGATATTTTTTATTTCATTTTTTCTTTTGAAGATAAATGTTTTTTCCTGCTTCTTTAGATTTATATTTATATTTAATTTAATCTAAATATAAATATTTTTCTAAATTTTTGAAAGTTATGAAAAATATTTAAACTTCGAAATTCAACCATTTCTATGGAATATGCGACACTGTTTGAAACTTCTTCATTTTCCTTTCCATTGCACCCTTATTAAACACTTTACAATTATATTTTGCACACATAAATGGTAATTAATCAATCTTCCTTTTTTTAATTGTTACATTTCTACACATTTTTTCTTTATTTATGCCTATTTTTATTATTTTGCATTCTTTTTATAATCTTACATAGTTTTTTCCATTTTGCATTATTTCTACGACTTTGCAATATTTTTGTTTTTCTATTACCTTTTTATTGAGGCTCTTCTCTTCAGCCTCCTACTCAAGAATATTGCCTCACACTCAATCAGTTCACTTTCTAATTAAAAAACCTTTTTTATTTGCGTTAAAAAAAATCAAAAAATAAAAAGGCCATGCATGCAAAATATGCAAGTTGAAGAAAGGAAACATTTTTAGAAAAAACACTTGACACATGGCCACGAATACAAATAACATACGTATATCTAGACACACAAGGACAGAAAGCCACACTAAAAATGAGAAACACATAAAAAAAACGCACAAACACACACACACGAACTGACACACACGCACACACACAGACACATACAAATAGAGGGACAAAGCGAAGATGGCTGCGCATGCGTGGTTGCTGGTGATAAGCACGCTCTAATAGCTCGCAAGGCTTAAGATTTATTGAGTGAGTGTGCCTGGGTGTGTGAGTGCGCCTGGCTGTGTGTGTGTGCCTGGGTGTGTGAGTGTGCCTGGGTGTGTGAGTGCGCCTGGCTGTGTGTGTGCGCCTGGCTGTGTGTGTGCTTGAGTGTGTGCGTGTGTGTGTTTGTCTGTTTGCATACGTACGCTTGTATGTGGGTGTGGGATTGTGCGTGTGTATGTGGGTGTGTGTGTGTGTATGCGTGGGTGTGGAGGCATAATTATTTGGGATGGATGGAAGAAGCTTCTTTCGGAATGTCTCTGTTGAAGTCTCCTTCCGCACGCTTTTGCTATTCTTTGGTGCATATGCGTTTGTGTGTGTGTGTGTGTTTGTGTGTGTGTGTGTGTGTGCGTTTGTGTGTGTGTGTGTTTGTATGTGTGTGTGTTTGTGTGTGTGTGTGTTTGTGTGTGTGTGTGTGTTTGTGTGTCTGTGTGCGTTTGTGTGTGTGTGTATGTGTGTGTTTGTGTGTGTGTGCGTTTGTGTTTGTGTGTGTTTGTGTGTGTGTGTGCGTTTGTGTGTGTGTGTATGTGTGTGTGTGTGTGTGTGTGTGTGTGTGTGTGTGTGTGTGTGTGTGTGTGTGTGTGTGTGTGTGTGTGTGTGTGTGTGTGTGTGTGTGTGTGTGTGTGTGTGTGTGTGTGTGTGTGTGTGTGTGTGTGTGTGTGTGTGTGTGTGTGTGTGTGTGTGTGTGTGTGTGTGTGTGTGTGTGTGTGTGTGTGTGTGTGTGTAGGTCTGTGTGTGGGTCTGTGTGTGCTTGTAAGTGTGTATAGGTGCCTATTTGACTTCTTGGGATGGTGCTGGATGGATGAAATTGAGTTGGTTGGTGATGTGGCTGGGTCTTTAGGATTAGTGGTTGAAAAACAAATGAAAAAGAGAAAAAGGTTGACTGAGAGATGGGCAGAGGAAAGAGATGGTGAGTTTATCAGTGAACAAATGGATAAAAGGAGAAATGTGAAAGATAAAATATGATAGAATTGTAAAAAATTAAACTAAACAAAAATAATTTTTGCAAATTTTCAATATTTGTATTTTCATGTTGGTATGTGGATGTGTGAATGAATGTTTGTGTCGTTGTGTGTGGTGTGCGTTTGTATGCTCCTGGTGCGAGTGTGTACACATTAAGACGGCGGGCGTTCTTGAATTGCCTTTTCCATCCTCAACTTATTCTCGCTTCATTCCATCCATCCATCTATTCCATCCGTTCCATCCACTCATCCATTCCATCCACACATCCATTCCATTCACCAATCCATTCCATCCACCCATCCATTCCATCCACCCATCCATTCCATCCACCCATCCATTCCATCCACCCATCCATTCCATCCACCCATCCATTCCATCCACCCATCCATTCCATCCACCCATCCATTCCATCCACCCATCCATCCATCTATTCCATCTACCCATCCATTCCATCCACTCATCTATTCCATCCACCCATCCATTCCATCCACCCATCCATTCCATCCACCCATCCATTCCATCCACCCATCCATTCCATCCACCCATCCATTCCATCCACTCATCCATTCCATCTACACATCCATTCCATCCACCCATCCAATCCATCTACCCATCTATTCCATCCGAACACTCCTTCATCTACCAATGCTCTCACTCATAAGCCAATTCACCCATCTATCCACTCATGCATTCACCCATCAAACCACTCATCCACTAACTCATCAAACCATTTATTCATTATTTTCCTTCCTTCCTTCCTTCCCTTTTTTCCTTCCTCCCCACCACTCCTCCTTTCACAAAAGTCTCGAGCATAATTGCACGCCATCGAACTGGCTTTTTTTTTTGAATATCTTTCAAATCATCAAACTTTTTCACCAAATAATCATCATAGAGTCTGTTTTGAAATGCATTTAATAAGTTCAAGAGCATTAAGGTCCATTTTGTACTTTTCCATTGCTTGATGGCCCAAGATTGGGGCAAGTGCAGTTCTCAAGGACTTTCCGGACTTTTACTCAATCTCGTCTGATCAATAAGAAATTCGTCAAGTTGATCGTGGAATCTTTACTACATTGCCACTACAAACAAAAGTACACACACAAACACACACACACACACAAACACACACACACACACACACACAGCGCAACACGTGATGGCGTGAATCAATGATTTAGACGGTGGGTATTTAGAAATAGGACAAACAAAAGGCACAAAAAGGCAGGCAAACACAAAGACACTCTTCTCCAAGAAGCCATGTCCACGAAATTAGTCCTACCCATCCCCAGACTAATCAAGAGTGAAGCACACAAACAGACGCGCACACACACAAAACACATAAACCCACAAAAAGACAAACACACGCCCACACACAAATCAACATGCCCCTATACACCAACCCCTCGCACATACAGATACACACACATACAGATACAAACACACACATACACACACACAGCAACACACACACACACATAAACTCACACACACACATAAACTCACACACACACACAAAACCCCCCTCTACACGCACAAAAACTCACAAACCCACACACAAACACACAGCAGCACACGCAAGCAAACTGTTGACAAGAGAGCGTGATGTGGGATGATTTAGGGGGGTGGGTGCATGGAGGAGTGGGAGCACGTCTGCGCAGGAGATCATAAATAAAAGAAAGGCGCTGCTAGTGGTTGTTGTTGCTGCTGTGTCTCTGCTCCTCTCCTTCTCTCTTCTCCTCCTCGAGTTTCTTCGCCTCGACGATGTTTAGACATCGCTCTGCCTTCACTCTATTTGTTATTTCTGCTCAGAGTTTGGTTTCTTTTTCCATTTATCCTTTTTATTATTTATTATTTAACTTTTTTTGTTTTTCCCCAGATTTTTTTGCGGGTTTCACTGGTTTTCATAGTATCATTTTTTCACCAGCAAAACCGGAGTATGCTTTAATTGAATGGTGCATAATACACCAACCACTCCTTAATCTGCCGATACAATTAATCAGCCCACCACTATTCCAACGCTCTCCACTACGCAGTTGCCCTGACGTCACGACTTCTCCTTTCCTTGCATTTTATAAACTTATTTTTCTTAATAAAACAATTATATTTTTCAGACTGTATTTTTGATAGATATATTCAGAGATTAGACGTATTGGTTTCATTTTTTTTATATAAAAACAATTAAATTATTTTTATTTGTTAAATATTTTTAAAAACTTCTTACTGCAAAAATGACTTTGAATTTTAGCGCGCTTTTTAATTTTGAGGCGCTTAATCTTCTCGGAACGTCAATCAGCGTCTGTTTCGCAGGCGAGCCATAAAGCAGCCATAAACATTTGAGAAGAATCTTTTTGCTGTCGTATTATTGCCTCTTAAAATAATGATTATGATTGTTGAAGTGGTGGTGGTGGTGGTTGTGCGATATAGTGGTGGTGGTGGTGGTGGTGAAATATGGTGGTTGTGGTTGTTGTAAAGGTAGTTATTGTGATGGTTTTTGTGAGGGTGATTGTTGTTGCTGTTTTGGTATTGGTGGTTGTGAGATTGATAATCGTTGTAATAGTGGTGGTGATGGTTGTGAAAGATGTGTCTGTGATGGTGGCTTAAGGAGAGCTGAAGGTGGCATTATCGGTAGTGTTAGTGATGACTCGGAATGTGATGAAGGGATGGAAAAGGAAAATGAAAAGATTAATTTTTATAAATTCAAAATACAATTTATTTTCTCCATTTCATGTGAATTTCTGTTTTTAGTTTCTTGTTACTGCATAGTAACACGCAGAGTAACGAAGGCAACAACGCACGAGAACTCACTAGTCCAAATGGCAACTGAAGCACACACGCTCTGCACTCGACTTGTTCTTCTTCTTGCTTTTGTTTCTCGCTTTCTGGTTCTTTTTAGTCTTGAATATTTTTGTTCTTCAGTTTTTTTTATATATTTCTGTTAATTATAATTTTTATTGTTTTTTTAAGGTTTTTGAATATTCAATATCTATCGGTTTATATTTTTCCAAAAATTTTCATTTTTCATTAATTCATTGTTTAATTTTATAATTCAAAACTTTTAGAATATATTTTAAAATTTCATATTTTCTATAATTTATTATTCTTTTTTATTCTTCCCCTCATCATAGCACGTGCCTCTCAATCAGGAGACGTGTGATGGCTTAGAGGAGGAAGAGAGAGGGAGGAAGAAGGGATGGAAAGAAGGGGTGGAAAAAAAGGCAGATAAATTGGAGTAAAGGGAAAACGTGTGGACGAAAAAAAAGAGCTAGAAGAGAAAATAAGAGTGAGAATGTAATAGAAAAAAGAGTATGAAAAAAGATTAGAGAAAAACAATGAAAGATATAAATAAGAAAAATTATAGAGTAGGATGGAGTAAGATAGAGAAGAATGGAGTAGGAGAGAGTAGAATAGAGTAGGATGGCAAAGGATGGAGTAGGATGGAGCAGGTGGTGAGAAAGAATCACAAAGCACTGGAAGGCATGCTGCAGTGATAAGGCCTCGCATGAATGTCATAATAATAATAATAATTATTATTATTATTAATGGCATTATTATTAATAATAATTATTATTATTAATGGAATTATTATTAAGAATTATTATTATTATTATTAATGATAGTAATCATAATAATTATAATTGTTATTTTCAGAACAAAATAATAATAATAATAAGTGTGTCCATCATTAGTGCAACATCATTTAGCATTAGGGCTGCTTAGCATTCAGCCACTCGAGACACTGTCACACAGGCTTCGTTCGAGATTTGTCGACACGCAAGAGATTCTTTGAGAATTCTTTCAGCTTCCTTCGAGGTTCATTTCAGACTTCTTTGCCTCTCTCGAAGAATTGGTGGCCATGCTGGTTGTTCCGACTCCTTTGAGATCCTTTCAGATGCAGTCGCTTATCTAGAACAGCAGCAGTGGTGGTTGCGGTGGCTCTGCTTTTCTCTGAAACTCTATTGTGGCCTCTCTTACGTTTGTGGGTTTCTTAAAAACCATTGGAGGATTGCTTGATTTTTGCGAACTTGAATTATTTTATTCCATTCAGAAGCCTTTAACAAAACTTTCAAAAGCCTTTAATCAAACAAAAATGTGTTAACATATGTAATGCTGAATTCCTAATAACAATAACTATAATGTAATGCAATGGAAGATTAAAAAGATGATGATGATGATGATGATGATGATGTGTGTGTGTGTGTGTGTG